>BDUI01000950.1:164149-181891 GCA_002335545.1 Apodemus speciosus
TCTCCCTCTCCCCTCCTCCCTCTCCCTCTCTCTCTCCCCCTCCCTCTGTGTGTGTGAGTTTGAGTGTGTGTGTGTGAGTGTGTATACATGCATGTGTGTCCTTCTTCATATCTGTGTGTCTGTATATGTAGCTCACACATTTTCTAAGATTTTGTAATCCTGGTATAGCGTGTCTGTGAACATAAGTTTTTAGTTCTAGCTTTATTATGTGTTCCTGGTATATTCTTAATAAAATTGTCTAACTCTTCTGGGATCTGCTTGAAATTAGAGCTAAGTTAGCATGTATTTCTAAGTGAAGAAATGCTCTCAAGGCTCCAGAAACTTATGAAGTAATACAGGTGGCCTATGTGTATTGCACTTAATTTCTTCTTTTAAGACAGAGTCTTACTATTTAGGGCAGGAAGATCTTGAGCTTTCCATCTGAAACCTTAGCCTTCTTGGGATTACAGGTATGCACTACCATGCCCAGTTTACCTTCTATGGTCTACCCTAATGCTGCTGCTGCTGGCAATGGTGATGCGGATGATAGCAAACAGTATCTACTGTACAAAGATATTGGAGTAATGAAATCAAGAAACCATGGGGATCATTTTGTTTGATATCTTGTTAAAGACAGTCCCTCTGTTTTTTGATAACCATTATTTCTTATGTATAATTACTAGAATATTATAAAAAGATATACATAGGTGAATTTTCATTTGAAAAGCTTGGGAAACTTTTTTTTACTCTAAACTTTAAATAACGTTTGTAAGATGCATTACTTTTTATCTTAAGTGCACAGAATCTAATTGTTAAAGCTATTTCAAAACTAAATTTATACTTACTCCAAGAGATTCTCATAAAATGTTTGGGTTGATCCTTCAGCTTACCCGTGAATTACAATTTTACATTTTACAATTAGCACATGCTCCACTACACACTCTATATTTATGCTTATGCTGTAATTAATCAAGCAAAAAATGAGTATTCTATTTCCTAATGATAAATTTGTGCCTGCAAAGGAACGCCTTGCCAAGATGTTAACATGTCTATACGGTTGATTGTGTCAAAATGTACAATCCTCAACTCTAATTTGAAGTTTTAAATGCTATAAAACTTAATAATAAATGTTTGAGTTTTTACATTTTGCTTTCAGTAGTTTTTTAGGGGATAGATGGCATGCAATATGGAATAATGATATGTGGCAAAAAAAAAAAAAAACCCACACAAAGAATGCCAAGCATTGCAAATTTGTTTGGGGAAAGGCAGATTAAGAGGCTACTAATTTTAATTTACTACAACCTGAGAAATTCCACTTAAATTTAGTCTTGAGAAAAAGAGAAAGGCTTTTGTTGTATGAAATGTGTGAAATAAAATATAGACTGTTTCTTCAGAAAGGCCTCATGTAATTGAGCTCCGATTGCATGTGCCGTGTTCTGTGCTATGAATTTTAAGGCTATAGAACACTAAGAAAAGCAAACTTTCTTTTGTGATTTTGGGTTTGCTCTGTTGGGATTTTAATAAGTTGTTATTGTCTTGTCTTCAAAATTCAGAACAAGAACAACAATCTGTGAAATTAAAAACCATAAAATTAGTGACAGATACCAAAGTCAGCTGAAAGAGAGGGCCAGCTTTTCGGCAAAGAACAGATTTGGCTAGAGCAAAATTGCTTGTTTTCAGATATTTGGTGAAAAATGTCGCTTTCCAAAAAGAGGGGCAGACACCCAGAGACCCCATTGTATGATATAGCTTATGTGGACCATTCTCTTTTGTGGCAGCACCAAATCTGTTGGGGACATGCTCCAAAGTCTGTGTTTCTGAGGCATTGAAGCCCCTGCATCATAGCTGATCTTTCCTCCATTTGTGAGGCTTCGAAAACATGTCATTAGAAAACATATTCTCATGGAATTCCCAGCACACAAACACACATACATACCAACAACACGTGCAAGTGCATGCCATACATGAACACACCACACACGGATTTCTCACTGTCATTAAATCCACACTGTAAATTCCTTAGGAGTAGTCAGTATGTTTTTTTTTTAATATAAGCAGATAATAAGCGTAAGTTGAACAATGTGTGTTTCTACAGTTTCCTTCTGTTTAGTTGCTTTAACAATTCCAACAGTTTGATATACTCCTCATCATCATCATCATCATCACATACATATATGTAACCCAAAATGTCTTTTCTTTCATTTTGAGATTATGGGACAATCCCACCTATGGAAATTTCCATTCATAATTAAACCAATTCTGTAAATATCTCCTCTTCTCAAGCCCAAGAAACATTATCAGAGCTGACAAAATTAAAAAGGGATTCAGCAGGAAAAGACACTGGGTCTTTATGAAAGTGTCCCATGTTAAACAGAATTTCTTTTGTAATCACTTTCCAGGCATCATGTTAATAGAATCTGAAGTTCTGCAGAACATTCCAGCTCCTACAGCTTGTTTTTACCTTAACTCTGCCTACCTATTCCTAGTCTCTCAGTACTCAATTAAAGCAAAAAGTTCTTTGTTGCTATGATTTGCCTGAGTAGGCAGTTTGGAATCCATCTTTCTCTACTTGAGTGTTTCCTTAATACTCAACACTTACTTGCATAATGCTTATTTCTTCACAAAATGCAGTGGGTTTTCTTAGACGATCTGGTGAGAGAATGTCTTCTTTGCCTTTCAGTTAATTAGATAGTAAGTATGTTCTTTATAGATCATCTTTACTCAACAGTAAGACAACTAACTCAAGCATTAGGAAAATATAGCCAGTGAGCAGAGTAGCCATCATTTCAAGGTGTTAGACAAGATTGAATTATTGGATCTGCAAAACCGATGGACAGGTGCTGAAATTCACTGTATTTTCTAAGAAGTCTCCCAGGGACTAAACTACAAACCAAAGTGTACACATGGAGTGAACCATGTCTTCAGCTGCATTTGTAGCAGAGGATGGCCTTGTTGGGCATTAAAGGGATGAGAGGCCCTTGGTCCTGAGAAGGCTTGATGCCCCAGTATAAGGGAATGCCAGGACAGGGGAGTGGGAGTGAGTGGGTTGGTAAGCAGGGGGAGAGGGGGATGGAATAGGGAGTTTTCAGAGAGGAAACCAGGAAAGGGCATAACATTTGAAATGTAAATATAAACACGGGGAGAGAAGAGGGTTTATGGTACTTTTGGGGATTGGGGAACCAGAAAAGGGGAAATCATTTGAAATGTAAATAAAGAATATATCTAATAAAAAATAAAAAAAGAATATATCTAATAAAAAAAGTCTCCTGTGGACATTTCCCTAAGAACTGCAACCCAACAAATGCACTCCTTGTCACCTGTGCAGGGAACAAACATATATAAATAAGGGTGGGAATTCTTCCGGTAGCACATGATTCAGTTCCTAGCTGCTGTAGTAAGGATAACTTCCACAGGAGTTTGAGTAAGAAGGATAGGAATCAGAAAAATAATGAAAAGCTTCGAGATGTTAGGTCTTGAGGGTAGAGTGTGGACAGAGAATGTCCTATGGAAAGGGGTCCATATGGGAAAGATGGACTCGGGCGACTTTGATTTGCTTCCTAGACGCGATCTCAAATTGTCTAAATCAGCTTACCAAACTCGGATGTGAATTTTTAAATCTTTGCATTCAAATACTTCCTTGTCTCCTCCCTCTCTTCCTCCTCCTTCCCTCTTCCCCTTCCCTCCTGCCTTTTCTTCCTTTCAGTTTGGTTGTTGGCTAATTTATTTTTCTTTGTGTATTGTTGCAATCTCCAAATTGTCTTTCTGTGTTTGGACAACCAATCATTCCACACGTTCTCCATCTTGTCCCGCTTTAGTCTCTCTGGATGGCTCCTTTGAGAAATTAGGTTGTCATTCCCATGAGTTGATATTTCCCCATGCATTTGTGAAATTCGTTCTTTAAAGATGAAATGGATTTATTAGAGAAAGACCCCCCAAAATAAATAAATTTCTCAATAGTAAGTGCACCTGTCCAGCTAATTATCTATTAGTGAGATAGGAAAGAAACTGGGAAATTGTACAAGCCAAATGCTATCTTTTCTCAGAATCTGACTTAACCCCATGACTTATTTCTTATCCTTCCTTTTCGTTACTCTCCCTCCCTTTCCTCATTTTCTTTCTTATTATTTCCCACTCCCTTCCTCTAAAACCGAAACAGAATTTATTTTGCAGTCAAATATGTTTATGTTGATGCTGCTATCTGACTAACTATGCACAAGCAGATAGCTTTGCCTCTCCCAGCCTTAGTTCCCTACAGTGGCAAAATGAGATTTGTACCATCAGCTATCCAAGTTTTTGTACAGGTTACAATACATAGCTTTTACAAAACAGTAATTATCAAATTGAAGGAATATATCCTTGTTACATAGTCACTACTAGGCTATCTTCCTATTCCATGACTATTAATTGTGACTATAGTTGTGATGGCTGTGTATGAACATTAGGGGGAAAGGAAAATACCTTTTATACAAGCCTACAGTCTCCAGGCATGCTTGCTATAATTATCAATTAAAATCTATATGTAGAGTAAGTTATGACAGTCCTTTAGTTCCTTCTCTGCACTGAAGCACATGTTCAACTTGAAGTATGACAAGCAGACATGTAGTGTGCATCTGAATTCTGAGAATTAACCAAGACTGTACACTGTGAGGAGTGCATGATCCTGCAGCAGAGACACACCTTCCCAGGACTCCCACACTAGCATGTGCATAATTCTTCCTCCCTGAAGCTTCTACCAGTTGTCTTGGTTTTTTAACCCCTGGGGCTGAGAGAAAAATGAGTCAAGTCACTGCTCTTCATGATAGACTTTTATGTATTTGAATGGAGTGATCATTTGTCCTCTATGCCTTGTCCTCTGTAAACTCTACCTCCCCCAATCACTTTCCACGTGACTCCCATCCTGCATACTACTGTATAGTGAATTTCAACATGAGTCCAAAATTGAAAACTCTAACACAGACCATGGCACATTAAAAGAGTATGGAGTAAAAGAACTGCATTGTCTATTTTTCAATGAACTAAATCTATCAATAGTTTGTCTTGAAAGTAACCAAGTTATCAGGTGTATGAGTCAGTAAAAAAAAAATCCAGTACTAGAATGTATACAGGCAAATTGTACATGAGTCTCTCTCTCTCTCTATCTCTCTGTCTCTCTCTCTTTGTGTGTGTGTGTGTGTGTATGTGTATGTGTATGTGTATGTATGTTTGTCTGTCTCTTCTGCCTACTCTCTTCCTTTTCCTGAAAAAAATTGTCATTGTCTATATTTCCTCTTCCACATGTTTGTTAGGAAAATCAAATGAATCTACATGTAACCCAATTCATGCCATACCTGACCAGTGTAGGAAATAAAAATGCAGCTCTTGTTAGTTTAGCCTCACGTATATTCTGACAGTCCATTCCTTTATTGCTGTGGGATATACTGTGGATAAATCAGTATATCCTCACCTTTAAAAAAAAAAAGTAAGAATTTGGGGAGGAAAGATGTTAAAAATAATAGCTCTAGTTCTTAATACAGGATGCTTAAAACACAAAGGAAGGTGTTAAATCTATACTTTGCTCTAAACGGGGGACAGACCTGGATAACGATTCAATAATTTTTGAAGCAAAGACACATGACCCCATTTTTAGAGAACAGATGGAAGGTGGCCCAAATGCCATGGGGAAGTTTAGTGTAAACTGGAAGAACAGTGCGGAAAATGGTAGCGACGCTACAGCTTGTGAATCTTCGTAGAGAGATAAAATGCAGATTCCCTTACATCTAGATGTAGAATTATGATATCATGAGCTGAGAAGTCTTCCCTTTACAAGACATTATCATCTCATCAAATCGGATGTTGCTCGGATTGCTTTTAAGAAAAATCAAGGAATTCGGGGGTAAGGCAATTCCATGTCAGCGTGGATACCCAAGTTTCACAATGCCTGAACTCTAAGCACACCGCTTCCCACCTGTAGTTCCTCCATCAGCGGCATAGTGGGTTTGATAATGCTCTGCTTATCAGGTCTCTTAGAGGACCTGATTAGGATGCTGCTTGCACCTACTGCCAAGGATGCTTTCTTCTTATGACAATATATTTAAGACATACATTGACCTAGTGAAACATAAATATTCCTGAAGCCACCTTGTTAACAGAGCAAAGTCAAAGATGTTTATCATGAGAAAGCAATTACTGGGTGTTAGTTCCTGAGGATGGGTATAGTGTTGGCTGAGGACTGGCTGCTATTTTTGGCTCCATTTTTGCTTTGAATTCATACCTCATTTTACACAATGGTCCAGTTATTTTTATTATTACTATGACCAGAACCTCTGGCAACTATACAGACTTTTAGCTTAAAACAAGTCTCACTTCATTTTATACATCTGCCACATTCAAACAGGTTCATCTGGTGGTTTGATGTTTTACGGTACATCTTCAAACTTTTGCTTCCATGAGTCATCTGACTTAAGGAAATTAGGCATATCTGGTGCTGTTCCCTCTTCCTAGGTGGAAGTAAGCAAAGCTAAAAGAGCACCCTGGTTCAGATTACAAATATATATGGTAAAGGCTGCTTCTTTTGATAAATATTTCTCAGTCAATCAGGGGCTGCTGGTGCTGAAGTATACATGATGATTCCATGCTGCATACAAAAGAATTAGAGTGGCAATTTGTGCACTGCTCTTACCACGTGTCCTGTGAATTCCACACAAAAATTCATCTTGAAGAGCTTGCATGACACATGAGATTCCCCACCTCTTTTCCCTCTTTTCATCTCTCTTCTAGAATTTCTAATTTCAGTAGCTTTTCTCAGCAATAATTCTTTTTTTGGTAAGAAGATATTCTTCAATACCTCCTGAGTGCCTGCATGTTTGAGATAAACCAATAAAGTACTAATATTAACAGCTACTGGCTTCTATATATCTTTGCACAGACATAGGTGAGACCTTCAGTATAAACGATGATACACATATTGAAGGCCTTATTATCAGTGAGTCTCTCTGTGGAGAAGGGGATATTTTTTCTAAACTGTCTCACTTCATGTGTCTATTCTGCCTTAGAGGAAGAATAGAAAGAAGTCAAACACACACACACACACACACAAACACACATGCACGCACACACACGCACAAGAAAGGAGTGGAGAAAAGCACTCATTGGGAATTTAGAATGTTCAAGCCACAGCTGGTGTTCCTTTCCATGTAACAATTCTCAAAAGCGACTATGGATGACATTATCATGTTAGAGTCACAGAAGTCAGAGGCTTTCTCCAAGTCTAGCAATCAAGAAGCAGAAAATGTGGTATATATACACGATGGAGTACTATTCAGCCATTAGAAACAATGAATTCATGAAATTCTTAGAGAAATGGATAGAGCTGGAGAGCATCATACTGAGTGAAGTAACCCAGTCTCAAAAAAATACACATGGCATGCACTCACTGATAAGTGGATATTAGCCTAGAATCTTGGAGCACCAAAGACACAATCCACCTACCAAATGCTCTCCGACAAGAAGGAAAGAGTGGACCCAGGTTCTGGAAAGGCCCAATGCAGCAGTGCAGGGTAATACTAGAACAGGGAAGTGGGGAGGGGTGAATGGGGGAACCGGGGGAGGGAAAAAGACATATGGGACATCTGGGGGRCGGGGAATCCAGAAAAAGGGAAGTGAAATGTAAATAAAGAATATATCCAATAAAAAAAGAAAGAAAAAAAAAAAAAAGAAGCAAAGACTGAGCTCAATCCTGAGCCTGTTAAACTTGCGAATCCATGTTCTAAGTCAGGGGAGTCTGCCCTATGCTGATAGGAACAGGGAGAACAGAATGAGACTTGAGCATGGCTTAGATGTATTAAGCAAGAAGGATCACGAGTGATGAGCCTTGGCTCATGTATTAAGGTCCTGAGAAAAGGCCACATGGTGATGTTAGGTGACTTCAGCACAGAGCTCTAGGCTACCTGAATGTCTCTGGTGGTTTCCCATCATAAACACCATCTCACAGCCTTCTTTTTCTGTGTCCCAGAATGGCTCTAACAGATATGAAATTAATATGCATATCCTTTGGGGATAGCTTTCAGAAATTACCCTTGAATTGGTCATAATCAGCAATCATAGACTTTTAAAGGGAAGTAAGCAAATTGAATACTTTGGGGCAAACTTTTCCATTTTAGGAAAGAAAAAGAAAATACAGAAGTTAAATCTCTTCCCTCAGATATGAAAATTCTGAACATTTAATTAATTAAATGTCAGGGAACCTTCTGTCTTCCTGACTCAGGGGGGAGGTCTCTAAGCACTCTCATGTCCAAAACACTCTCATACTTGAGAGCCTTATGTCCAATCCCCATTCGCTTATGCACACAACTGGTCCATATTCATCCATATTTCTACTAGTCAGCATAGTGTATCTTTAAATACAAATTACTTTAGTTAATCACATGAAAAATGATTCCCAGGATACCTTTTGCTCTGGATGCTACAACTAGTCCAACATGAAGACTTGACTAAATTTCCAAAACACATTCACAATTATTTCCTCTGCTGTGAATTGCAGGGCATCATCTGCTTAAGTGACCAGTCCCTAGTTGAGTATCAACAGAACAATAATAATAACTAAATCTATCGAAGAGGTATCACTGCCTTTGGGTATAATTTGGGATTATTTTCATAATATACAGATCTCTGAGTTCTTTATTTCTACATTCTATACTAAAACTCATTAACCTTAAGCTTTATTGATCCCTTTTTATGTTATCAAGTACTTATCAAATCACATTTTACATAAAAGTCCCTGTGCAATCTATTCCTAGCATATGAAACATTCTGTTTTCCATGTATCCCAGATATCCTACACTATAAAGTTTCCTTCATAATTTCCCCCCATGTAAATCAGGTTTGCAGTTACTCTACCTCTAGGACTTGAGCAAATGAACAATATTTAATATTTCACTGATTGGCCAGTGTTGTTGTCTTTGAGTAAAAAAATGTCCTATGTTTTGAAATTTCCCATCCTTACCTATAAAGTGCTCACTATGCTCTCTAAGAAAATAGAAAGAGTTTGGCCTGAAAATATTTATGAATTAAATAATAAGTACTAAAATATTTTTCTAGGCTGTGACATAACCTATTGGTAAAATGCTTGCTGAGCATGCCTCGGACCTTAGAGTTCTTTAGTATTCTGGAAGCTTATTCGATGAGGAATGAATCATGTTTTATACCTCAGAACTAAGGTGACTATCATTCAAAAGAGACAGTCTGTTCTGGCATACCATTTCCAAGAAGAAAGCCCTCAAGTCATCTTTGGTGTAAAACTACCCCAGTTTTTGGTTTACCTTATGTTACACGGAAACAACACTATCACTAGGCCTTGACCCAGAGACAGCCCAGGGATCGGGGAGAGGGAAAGATGTTCGGCCAGTAGATCAAATATGGAAATACTAACCTGTTGTGCTGAGTGGACTTGAGTGCCCTAAGTCGGGAACATTAAAGAAAGATTAAGCATCATTTCTTCTTTTCCTTTCCCAGTACTGAATGAAAGGTCATGAAAATTGGAATACGCATCTCCATGGGACTCGCTGTTGTCCAAATTGTAGTCTATTTGCAAAGCAAGCCAGTCTCAAACTTGAATACATTTCCAATGATTCTCCTGGAGAGCAAACACATTTAAATGCTTCTATTCAGGAGTTTTAAAAGGGATGTAAATGTATGCACATATGAACATGGAAATAGCCTTCTTCGAGGTGTCTCAGTAAACCACTTTCCCAATCCATACAGAAAACAAAGTGGAGTCAAAAAGCAGCTGCGGAATTGTCATTATGCATACCTGTGTCCTTAAATTTAGGAAATTCATACACTGTAGGAAAGTTGCCTGTAACCCATCATTTTGTAAATTGGATTATCTTTTTAAAAGCAGTAAAGGAGGTAGCTACTTTAACTAGCTTCTGAATGAAACCTTGGGAAATCGAAGGCTCTGGGTTTTTATTTTTGTAATGTGAATAGTTGGCATCATTAAATTCACTTTGTAAACAAGGGACATTCACACCATGTTTAGATTCAAGGAGAAGATCCATCTGCTTTAGGGTAGGGGACTCATTCATTCAGATAGCATTATTCACGCATTTAGTATTCATGAATTCATTCTACAAATATTTACTGAGTGCCTACCATATGCCCAGCACTGTGTCGGATGCTCAAGTTATAGGATTGAACAAGGGAGGGTATGTATTTTGCCCTCCTGAAGCTTGTATCTTTGTAGGGTGAGACAACCATACAAATAAGTCAATAAAACACAGAGCACTATTTCTACTAGATATATGCATTACAGATGGGAATACATTTGTCAAAATGGATAGGAAAGGAAGGTCAGTGGTCTTTGGAGTGATGAGTGGGTCCTGATGTTGATGAGAGTCAGGGGGAAATCCGATTAAGTGGGCAAGTACTGATAGAGGAAAGAAATAACAGATGGATGAACTATAAGCAACAGATTGGAGTGTCTTGACATTGGATTACTTTTGCTCAAATGATAGCAGAGAGACAAATAGGTTATCAATGAGCAATGGGGATCTGCAAGGTAAACAAGGGCTGCTCATTTGTACATAACAGAAAAAGGAGGTTTGTGTGAGACTTTTATACTTAGCATCCTTGTGGAGGTCAGGAAATTCAGTGCCTTCAAGTCCACAGATTTCTGCATGGAAATGGGGCCATTTTCACATGCACCTCCATGTGTATTTGGTCTTTGTTATTGCACTGCTTCCTTCTCACTGATATACTTTCTCAAGTTTTGAAAAATATATTTGTGTGTGTGCGTGTGTATGTGTGTGTGTGTGTGCATGTGTGTGTGTGTGTGTGTGTGTGTGTGTGTGTGTGTGCTCATGAGTGTGCATGTGCATGGAGGTCCGAAGAAAGACTGCAGATGTCAGAGTTTTGGCCATCCATGTCAGTCTGGCGAGACTGAATCTGGGTTCTTAGGCTTGGTGGCAAACTCAATTTCACAGAATCATCTTGCTGCCTCTCTGCTGTTTCTGCTACACTCTCTTCTCTCTCCTCTCTCTCTATCTCTGTCTTTCCGTCTCCCTGTCTCTCTGTCTCTGTCTGTCTGTCTGTCTGTCTCCCCACCCCCACCCCCTCGCTCACATGGACTCTTCAATTAAATGTATTTACTCATGAGGCACTGTGTTTCAGGATCTGATATATGTCCTCTGCCTTGGGAATGGGGAACAAAATTCATTCCTCTTTCTTCTTCCCACTCTTTATCACGGAAAGACAGAAGTTCATCACCATATTCTTTCTTGGAAGGCAGTCTAATGGGATATAGTGGGATAGACACCTTGAGAGCCAAATCCATGCTGACTGGAGCCCCAGCCCTCTTGTTTACCAACTGTAGTCACCTGGGCAGTGTGTGCAATTTCATCTCACAGCTCTCTCATCTGTAAGATAGGGATGGTAATATAGGCTTTGAAAGAATGTTTTTGAGGATTGTTAGTTTTATGTATAAATGCTTCTGGAATATCAAACAGGCTGAATAAAACCTAGTGGTTATTATTATTACATTATTATTTCAGCTTGCCTTCTCCCCTTCCATCATGAACCTTGATAAAAAGTCCTCACTTTTTATCAAAGTTACAGTGATTTGAAATGAGGCTGAATGCATCCCTGGTCATTTGTCTCTAATATTTTGGAGAATTGTATTTGTGTCTATGAGAACCCATGGACCTGAAAACCCAAGATGGCTCTGAGGGAGGATGACGAAAACCAGCTTCTGCCTCTTGGAGTATGCATCATTTGCTCTAACATGTCATACTCTTCTGTAGGGAAATAATTCCTCACTCAGCTCTGAAGTTTCTCCCACTGCAAACAACAACAACAACAACAACAACAACAACAACAACAAAACTCGATATTCTATTTTAACATTGCTTTTACTATTCATCTGCTCCTGTGGTATGCTCTGGCCAACAGAGTGTAAGTGAAAAGAGAGAGTCTCCGGTACCGGACCTCCCCACTCATGAGGCTTCTATGTCCCCAGTCCATGGTGTCTTGTGTGGTTTGCTTCGCCATGAGAACACCACCACCTGAATCTAGGAAGGATGAAAAGAAATTCAGAAAGACAAACTGAGTTTTCATAGGCCAACTAACTCTAGACCAAACAATCCAACCAACTCACAGAGAAGAGAGTAAGCAAGTTTTATTTTAAGCCACTGAGTTCAGGGATCATTCATGATATAATACTAACATGGTAGTATTTAGCTAATACCCTGGGTTTAATCCACTCAGAAATATTAGCTCATTCAAAAATATTTACTGGTTTATTTTTTTTTTATGTATCAGACACTGAGTTAGCTTCGAGGAATGGTTGTAGATATTAATCATAAGGGCATCATCATATCCCTTAGGGTAGGCTAGAAGTAAGAAATTAAAGTGTTAGTGATAGATTTATGAAGGAGGCATTTCCTACGAGCAGCTGCCTGCAGTCTGAGTTTATGTGACATGGTGACGGGCTTGCTCCTGGTGGCAGAAAGGGGAACTGCGACTCTGAGATGCTTTGCGTTTAGTGATGAGGAAAGAAAAGTTTTAACTTCAGAATGTCAGCTCTGTAAGAATCAACCCCCATGAAGAACAAGCTGCACATCTGCCACGTATGTGTGGGGAGTCGAGCAGGGGCAATCCCAAAGCTGTTGCCTGTCTGTGGGATATGTTCTTCTAGCTGGGCTGTCTTGGCTGACCTCAGCGAGAGAGGATGTACCTAGCCAGGCAGAGACTTGATGTGTTAGGTTAGGGGTGGGGGATATCCAGTGGGGGAGTCTCACCTGCTCAGCTCAGAGGAGAAGGATTGTGGGAAGGAATGACCAGGAGAGGGGCAGTGAGCTCCCACTCACTGTAAAGTGAAAAAAAAAAAAAGAATTATTCCACCTACAAAAGCACATACTCACATACTCAAGAGCTCAACTGGAAGAAGCTTCCAGTCACAGTTTTAGGGTCTGAGGCTCAGAGAAATACTTGTCCAATGTGACCTGAGGGCTTTGTGTCAGACACAGAATGCACCCAGAGCCTGTCTGCCTTTGATGTTGTCACTGCAAACTATAGTGTTAGTACAGCTTTCAACATAAATATTCTAGGCTGAGATTCATATTGCTGATTCTCACAGTTATAATCTATAATTACAACATGTATTCTTCTTTATCAGATCAACTAAAGCACTGTGATCAAATGTAATAATAATAACTGATAGCTCTCATTTTTTTTAAAAAAATCTTTGTTCTAGGTGCAACATTTACTATTTCTGAAATTGTAGACACTAAATCTCCACAGCAGTTGAGGTTCAAGTGACAGTCCCATTTTACAGACCTAGAAACCACATTTGGGGATAGATAAGAGACTGCTCAAAATCATGTACCCATTGGGAGATTGTTGTGTAGGGGTTTCCTCTAAGATAACATTCTGTCTTTGGGAGAAGCTCTTTTTTATATTATACATAATATTTTATTAGATATGTTCTTTATTTACATTTCAAATGTTATCCCCTTTCCTGGTTCCCCCTCTGGGGAGAAGCTCTTAAAAGAAGAAGCATTTTATTGTGTGTGGAAATTCATAAAGCTCAGGAAAAAAATAATTCAATAGCTTCAGGGAGACCCTGAAACTGTCCAGATTCACTCAGTTTCTCCTTTTCCACGTCCACATAATCAGTCATGTAAACTGTTGTGAGGCA
This sequence comes from Apodemus speciosus, assembly GCA_002335545.1. Taxonomy (NCBI): domain Eukaryota; kingdom Metazoa; phylum Chordata; class Mammalia; order Rodentia; family Muridae; genus Apodemus; species Apodemus speciosus. The sequence goes on from BDUI01000950.1 coordinate 177,798, forward strand.
GTCTTGGAGAAGCCAGCTTGCCTGGAAGAGACCCTTGGATCTAGCTTCAGTCATGCAGCATGCTCCAGAGTTCTTTGGTGAGTCCTGCTAAGCTGGGCTTTTGGTTATGGCAATGTTTCAGGGTTGTTTTTTGCTCCAGTAAATAAAACTGACAGACTAACTAGTTCACCAAGCAGGACTATGGTGATCTCCCTATTTTGGTGTGGAGTGAGTTAATGTTTGTTCAATTTCTTTCCAGAAATTTGACACAACCGGGACAGAGATGGGATTCTAACACAGATAACAAATACATGACTCCCCACAAGTTTTGTTCTCTCTTTCTGGAGAGTTGACTCGACACGGTTTACTGACTCCATCTTTCTCTTTGTGCCCTCGCTGCCTCGGGAGGGAATGCATGTATGGAAGCTAACTCAGTCTGAGGAAATCTACCCTGTGGATGTTGCCTCACTTCCAAGGTCTTTTACCAAAAGGCCTACTAGAACAAGAATTTCCAGATCTGGGGAGCTTGGGGCTTTTGACTGGAGATAAATAATAGCAACCTCGGCCCTGGGTATCTTCAGAGTTAGAGAAGAGGCACAAGTCCCTTTGATGGGGGAAAGACATGAAATTATCAGCTCTGCTCCACAGATAAAAACAGAAACCAGAGGAGGCTCATTTGGCCTTCCTCTGGGTTTGCATTGGAAGGCATGGGCAACCTTGACCCAACCATAGTTTTGTCCCTTGAAAAGCAAAGTAAAATCACAAAAGAAAACAAGCACCAGGACTTGGTAGCTGCCATGGTGAGTTACTTCTCTTTTTTTCTTTTTATTCTTTTTCCTTTTACAATCTGAACTGAAATCACACATTGCTCCACCCCAGTGCTTAATATGGATTTTGAAGACAGATCCTAACATCATCATAAAAGAAGAAAAATCCTTTCTGTAATGCACACTGCACATGGTAAGCCGTGTAGGTGGGCCCAAGTCAGGCAGCTAGAATGCCTGAGTTCCTAGGAATTAATTACTGTGGAGCATTAAGGGGGTAAGGAAGGGGGGTAACTCAATCTTACATGTATAAGAGTCTCTAATGCAGCTGGCAAGAACCAGACTTGGGAAAAAAGGGGGGTTTCCACTTATTTTTCTCTTTCCAAATGCCTTGCAAGAAGTTCCCCCTGTGGGGTTTAGTTGTGGGTCATGGAATGCCCCGTGAACGGCCCTGAAAGAAACGCCTGCTCCTGTTAATTATCATCTGAGATGTTTTAGCAAATCTGCAGAGCCATCATTCCTGTTTTATTTACAGCATGTTTCTGAACAGAAATTGCTTTCATGCCACTTCATAAGAGCCAGTTCCTGTTTGTCACCTCAACCCCAGGCAACCACTGCTGTGCTATCCATGTCTGTAAACTTGCCTTTCCTAGACATTACATATCAGTGTAATTATGTAACGGGTGGTATCGCATGTGGCTTTTAGCATATTTCTGAAGTTCCTCTCTCCTTTCTCCTGCTGAATAATATTCCATCGAATGGATCCATCACCTTTATGCCACCACCTCCTCTCTCCATGGCCAGCCTTTCCCATATGCCCTCCATTGGAGCTAAAGAGGGTGTGAACATTTCACATTGCCAGTCTTGGGATGGCATCTTTTTTTTTTTTTTTTAACTTTCTTTCTGATTTTGAGTAGAAGTCTTGGTGTAGAATTGTGCAAAGACTGTTGATTCAAGTGTGCAGCGCCACTTGAAACCTACCAAGTGACGTTTAACTTAATTTTAAAAAATTCGATGACGCTGTCGTTCATGGAGAGGATTATCTAAAGAACATGCAAACTCACGTGGCGGACTCTGAACAGAAAGCACAGAGGACGATTACCAGCTCAAGTCCCATCACAAGTAAACAGGCTCAGACTGGGATACACCTCAAACCGGAGTTCTTGAGCCTATCCTCCTGGGGGCTCTGGTCATTGCAGGCTCTGAGCCCTTCTGTAGTAAAAGTCAGACAGCAAGAGGTTAGACAGATATTTGCTTGTAGGTTTTGCTTGCTCCCTTCATGCAACGCAGTAAGGATTGGAAAATCTAGGAACTGCAGTAAATACCAGGAGTAGTAGGACACTTTCTGTTCCTCCCTCCCAGTCACCTCACTTGTATGTGGGAATGATGAGGTAGCAGCCCCTCTGTTCTTTTACAGCGGGGACTTCCGGCGGTGGTTTGGAACAGCGCCCAAAGTTTTAGGGCTTAGATCTGACTTCAGATGAAATGACAGAGCCAAAGAAATCAAGAAGCAAGCAAAACCTAGCTTAATGGTGTTAGAAGGGGCTTATAGTCCTGCACCAAGAGGAGCGGGCAGAAAGCAGTTCTCCAGACAAGTACTGGATCTCCCCCCACCCAACCCCCTCCTGCTCAGCAGTGCTACAAGGCGCATGCTGTGGCGGTGGCGGTGGGAGGCCTGGAACTTTGGGCACGATCCGTCCGGAATGAGGGAAGAGGAAAGCAGGGAGACGAGTGAAGTGGGTAGCTGAAAGCTTAGCGCCCCCTTTTCCCCAAAAGAGTGGGCAGTTTAAAGGCCACGTCCACACGGAGTGACAGGYGCTTCCTTTCCAGCGGTATGGTGACTGTGAGTGGGGGATAGGGGCGGTACCCAGTGTCACAGGGACCCGGAGATGCAGCGGAAAACGCAAACACAGGGCAGATATTCCTGCGGTCTTGTCTGCGCCTTGGTTCCTGATCTCATTTCCAGGAGCCTGAAAAGAATCAAGGATTCTGTGAGAGTTCCGGATCCCCCGGACTGGTGATTAAGTGCTTTGGTGCTGGGGTTCATCCACCATCTGTTCTCCCCGGGTTCTCAAGTGCCCTTCCCATGCGCTTTGGGTCCTGGCGCTCTCTTCCATTGGTGGCCTGGTTCCTTTTTAACTTCTGATTCCTGTTAAACTCCCCTTTAGGTCTTTCTGCTTCTGCTGCGTCGCCCAGCTTTTGCCCCTTGTCATTTTATTGTTCTTTTCCTGAGGTCGCCACTCCCAAGCCACCGCGACTCTCCTCGAAATTCCTTTTCATCCTTAGCCCACTGGAAACTCTACTTCTGCTCTTTCCAACATCTTCCAGACTGGAAACTTGTCCTACTCCAAGGTCCCCACTGAAGCATGGATCATTAGTCCTCACTCACGTGCGAGTCCCCACGCTGCTCTAGGTACCGAGAGCGCCCCGCCCAGTCCTGGCGCGGTTTTTTTTTTTTTTTTTTTTTTTTTTTTTTTTTTTTTTTTTTTTTTTTTTTTTTTTTTTTTTTTTTTTTTTAGAAGATCCAGCTCAGCTCTTCTGCCCAGACCCCTTAAAGTGGACAGGAATCAGGTTGGGGTATCCTTTGCTGGGTCCTTGTGAGAAAGATACAAACAGGAGGCTGAGACAGGGTGCGGGTAGGGTATTTCTTCCCCGTAGGCCCATCCTCTGTCCGAATGGCATTCTCTTTGGGGCCTTGGGGTGCTGCTTTGTGGTGTCCATTCTGGGAGGCAACAAGTGAAACTGCCGGATGAAGGTGTTGCTTGTAATTGGCTGGAACAGAAACCAGGGACTGTGTCCTGGTGGGGCTGACCCTAAGAAAGGCTTTGCATGTAGGGCAGAAGGACATTGAGGAAAAAAAAAAAACCCTCTATTCTTCTCAAGTCCGAATGCCCCTTTCTAGTGTCTTCACCGCTCTCCCTGGAAGCGGATTTCTTAAGGGATAGATTTTGGGGTTCTGAAGGCTTGTGGGAGAAGGCGCTGGGCAGGAGTGGTCAACGTGGAGATATTTTCAGAGGGCTAACTGATAAAGATTAGAATGCGCTCCCTAATTCCCGATTGCCTCCCRTACTTGGGCAATTCCTTTCATCCAATCCATTCTCTGGCCGGGCCGGTCGAGGCCCTAGCTTGTCCAGCTGGAGCGGATTTCAGGAAAAGAGGAAAATGGGGGCTCTCGAGCCCTCTCCAGCTTCCCYCCGTCGCCCTTCCTGATTGGTAGTGTGTCCCCGGAGCCCAACTTCAGTCGCTCCAGACTCTGTCTGAGCCCCCACAGGAGACGGAGCGCTGCGACCCAGGGCAGGAGGGGCGGCCAGGCCACCTATTTCTGGGTTTGGCATCCCTCGCCCCCCCCCC
>BDUI01000951.1:0-21324 GCA_002335545.1 Apodemus speciosus
GCGCTGAGGCAGTGTTTGCCTTTTGTGTACCCTAACAGTGCACTGCATTGTGCTGACTGGTTTCTGTGTGTGGAATACCCGTGCATTCCTGAGATGAATCATTCTTCAATAGTAGACATTATCATTTGTATTTGATGTTGGATTTGACTTTCTAGATCCTTTAGAATTTTCTTTCCTTGTTATGTCCTGTTTGATTTTGGTATCAGAGTAATTACGAGCCCCGTGTAGTGACTTGGGAACATTTTTGGAGAATTTCTGAAGGTCTGATGTTCTTCAGCTGTTAGAGAAAATTCATGTTTAATGTCACCTGGCCCCAGGATTTTCCTTCATGAGAAAGGGTCCTTCAGTTTAAGGGTCCTTTCACTTACTGTAGTCAGATGCTGTAACTTTTTTCAGAAGCTTTGGAATTTCGTGTATCTATCCTTCTGACTTTCTGCTCTGTGGGGTTGAGCACAGAAGCCCTCCTGTAGTCCCGCCTTAGCTGTATAAGGCAGGCAGGGTGCTCCTCTCTTTAGTTACTGAGTCATGTTTCCTTTTCCTTGATTTTCTGAAGGTTTATCTTTCAGGGAATAATGCTGTCTGGTTTGTTTTCTGTATTTCAGTATTTCACAATGGTATTTATTGTCTTCCTGTTTGTGCTACGGATTTGGTTTGCTCTTTTGAAAACTGTCTAGCTTCTTAAAGTAGAAGTGTAAGACCCGAAAAAAAAATGAGGGTGCCCTAGCACCCCACGCCTCGGAAGGCGACACCCAAATCATTCGCGAGAAACGGTCTTGATGCAGCAGCAAGAGGATTTTTATTCCAGAGGCTCTGGGGTTCACAGCCTGTACACCATGCATGGGTAGAGGACTGTGAATCAGGAGTGCAGAATCGGGACAGCTTTTATAGGTTTACAAGAAAACCCGTGTAACGCAAACCAATCATTCCTTAGCATCGAGAGCCCGCACAGTGCAAGCCAATTGATTTGTACCACTCCATAGCTTCTAAGCCAATCAGTTTAAATTATCCAAGCCCAAGCTCCGAGGACCAATCAGTTTTCTATAGAAGGCAGGTAGCAACTAGTTAACTGATTTCCGCTTACTGGGCCAGGGCCATGCACACATCTGTTACGCATTTCCTGTTACGCATTTCCTGTTACGCATTTCAGGCCCTCCAACTAGTAGTAGGTGCTTGGGGACTCGAGCACCCGCCAGGTGCTAGCCCCACAGCCCTGCGTGGTGACCCCACCGGCCCAACCCCGCTCGCCCACGCCCCAGCTGCTCCACAGAGGAGAGACGGGAAAGGACGCTGGGGACCTTCCCAGGCCTGCGGCTCGCTGGACACCGCAGGCGGGTGGGACGTGTGCACTCCTGGGTGGGCTCAAGGAATGTGACCCCCCCCCACCCAGCCTCCAACAAAGAGCAGGCCAAACCTCTCACTTTTTGGGGTCATTTAAGAATTAGGCATGGGGGATTTTTAGGCTGTAATTCTCATCCTTTCAGAAGGCCAGGTTATTCTTTGGAAACATTTAAAAATATGTAGGCATTAATAGCCTCCACTTCCTCTATATGTAGTACTTTAGTTTATCTCTTTTAGGTTTTGTTTTAATATTTTGATTACAAAGTTTGTTTTTTATTGTTCTCCTGATTTCTTTCTCGACTTAATTGCTTTGTCGAAAGGTACTTTTATATTTGTCTTTCTGTGAATTTTGCAACTGTTGTTATTGATGCTTTATTTAATCTCATTCTGATTGGAGAGCATACTTCCTGGTGTCCTCTGAGAGGACTGCAGTCACTGTGCTGCGCTGTGGCTCATACTAAGAACTGCCTGGAAGAGTAGCTGCTTTGTTGCCTGTGGAATCCCACGAGGCTGTCTCTCAGATCTGTGTGTGTGTTAATTTCTTGTTCTGCCTGAAAAACCTCAAATAAAATCTCAGCTACTGCAAAATCGTCTCTCTTCCTTCCCCTTGTTCTGTTTGGTTTTCTTTCTTTTTTTTTTAAATTACTTTATTTTATTTACATTCCAAATGTTGCCCTCCTTCCTGGTCTCCCCCCACCTTTGCTTCTGAGAGGGTACTCCTCCACCCACCCACCTGCCCACTCCCACCTCATCCTGTTAGGATTTCCCTTCCCTGGGGGCATTTTCAGAGTTCATTTTTATTTCTGATATTTTGATGTATTGACTTCTGACATTAAACTTTCTCTGTTTATATTTTTCCTTTTGTTTTAAAACCAATTTTCTCTGCTACTATTTGTCATTGCTACTTTTCTGTTGGTATACCTTCTCTCACCTTTGCTTTCAGCCTGTTTTTTTCTTTTAACATAATGCATGTCACCTTTCAGTAGCACAGTCGGGCCTGACTTTCCTTGGCCTTGCTGGCATTTTTGGTTGGGCTGTTGAGTGAACATGTGCTTTGCTGTGGTTTGGTTTATCTTTGCCTTGTGATCCTTGTTTTCTACAATTCATGATTTTGTTTCTGTTTGGTGTTTCTCCTCTGCCATTTTCTTTGACATTGACTGAGTGTTTTCTGACACTGCTTTTTGTTCCTTTAATGATATTTCTGCTACACTTTAAAGAGCCACATCTCAGCCATGGTCTCAGAATTTACCAGACATACCTTCCTGCCTCAGGACCATTTCACATTTAAACCGATTCGATCCTGGGGCAATGAAGGAATGCTGTTGTTCTGCCATTTTTTTTTTTTTTTATAAAATTTCCCATTTTATTGTAGGTGCTACATCTCCAACAGAAAGATAACAGGATGCTGTGAAATTATTACTTCATATATAATTTTTAAAAAAATCCATGAGAAGAAAAGAGAATAGTATATATTTATATCATCTGTTACATTTCTTTTATTTATGGTTATGGTTCTTTGGATCTATTTCTATATATTTAAGTTACCATTAAGGTCATTTCCTTATTCTAAGCTTTGTTCGGGCCCACACAGTATACATTCATGGAAGTTATATTAGTAATTTTATTTTTTTAATTTTTTTTTTTTTACACTACGTATTTTATCCTCACAACTCCCACCCCCATCCATCCTACAGTTCCACATCCCATACCTTCACCCCACGCCCCTGTCTCCATGTGGATGTCCCACCTCCACCCCACTTGACCTCTAAACTCCCTGGGGTCTCCAGTCTCTGGAGGGTTAGGTGCATCATCTCTGAATGAACACAGACCCGGCAGTCCTCTGCTGTATGTGTGTTGGGGGGCTCATATCAGCTGGTGTATGCTGCCTGGTTGGTGGTCCAGTGTTTGAGAGATCTCAGGGGTCCAGGTTAATTGAGGCCGCTGGTCCTCCTATAAGATTACCCTTCTCCTCAGCTTCTTTCAGCCTTCCTTAATTCAACAATAGAGGTCAGCTGCTTCTGACCATTCATTGTATGAAATAGCTATCTGACTCTTTCAGCTGCTTGTTGGGTCTTCCAGAGTGCATGCTTAGGTCCCATTCTATGAGCACTCCATAGCCACAGTAATAGTGTCAGGCCTTGGGACCTCCCCTTGAGCTGGATCCCACTTTGGGCCAGTCACTGGACCTTCTTTTCCTCAGGCTCCTCTCCATTTCCATCCCTGTAATTCTTTCAGACAGGAACAATTGTGGATCAGAGTTATGACTTGGCCTGCCCCCCTCTCCCTCATTTGAGCCCTGTCTTCTTGCTGGAGGTGGGCTCTATAAGTTCCCTCTCTTTACTGTCGGGCGTTTCATCTACCTCCCATGTCTCTGGTGCATTCTGGAGAGTTCCCCCCACCTCCTATCTCCGCAGGTTGCCTGTTTCCATTCATTCTGCTGGCCCTCAAGGCTTCAGTCCTTTTCCCTCACCCGATACCAGATCAGGTTCCCCTCTCCCCCCAACTCCCGCCTCCTCCCACCAATTTATTTTTTGTAAACTGAAGTAACTTCATATTTGTCATAAATGTTTGCCATTCCTGTTACTTTTCAGGTATTGATTATTTATGTTTTCCCCTCAGAATAGCCTGTATATTGTTTGGATAACTTACATGACTCTTTCCCCTCAGAGTCGTCAACATTCTATGTGTATACGGCCATATCTACCATATTACAATGTCTCACATCAGCTGGCTACCTTCACTCTCAAGGGATCTTTGGTAAGTTCATGTGGTTAACTTAAACTTTGTGTTAAGGTTGGGGAGATGGCTAGGTGGTTAAGAGCACTTGTTACTTTCCCCAAGAAGTGGAGCTGATTTCCTGCACCCTTGTCAGGTCACTCACAGCTACAGATAATGATACTTACAGAGGATCTGGTGCCTTCTGGCTTTGAAAGGTCATGCATGCGAGCTTACAGAAACACAACTAATAAATAAAATACATCTTATAAGTTATGAAAGTTTGTGATCTATTATAGGCCATCAATTCTTATGTGTCCTTTATTATAGAACTACCAAGAATTTGTGTATGAATGGTCACCTGCTTTGGTGCCTTGTATTTCCTGACTTTTTTTTAGACACAGTCTCATGTAATCTAGGCAGCCTCATTTAACAATGGAGGTTGACCAGGAATTTCCGAGTATCCCATCTTTGCTTTAGGAGTGCTGGGATTTCAGACGTGTGCTCGCATGGCTGCCTCAGGGAGTGTGGGGTAAGAAACCCGGGCTCTCTCGCATGCTAGGCGAGCCCTCCATCAACTGAGGTCTCTTCTGACCTCCGTAATGAAATAGGGCAGATGCCCATTCCTTTTTTGTTTTTTGTTTTGTTTTGTCTTTTTTTGTTTGTTTGTTTTATTTTTTTGTTTTTTCGAGACAGGGTTTCTCTATGTAGCCCTGGTTGTCCTGGAACTCACTCTGTAGACCAGGCCGGCCTTGAACTCAGAAATCTGCCTGCCTCTGCCTCCCAGAGTGCTGGGATTACAGGCGTGCGCCACCACCACCCGACTGAAGCCCATTCCTAACAGAGCTGTCTGGGGCTAGATTGTCCTTGGTGGGGTAAGCATAAGGTGCATGGTCTAAGCAATTTTCTTTTTCTTTTTCTTTCTTTCTTTCTTTCTTTCTTTCTTTCTTTCTTTCTTTCTTTCTTTCTTTCTTTCTTTTTTTTTTTTTTTTTTGTCGTTGTTGCTGTTTTTCAAAATGGGCTTTCTCTGTATAGCCTCGGCTGTTCTGGAACTCAGACTGTAGACCAGGCTGGCCTCTTAACTCCTAGATTGCCTGTGCCTGCCTTTGAATGCTGCGATCAAATGCATGCTCTACCCCTGCCTGGTGAGGAGTCTTGAAGCACTGAAGTTTAGAGTATTTTATACTGAAAAAAAAAAATAAAAACAAGTCAAACAAAATACCCAAAAGTCACCATTGTAAGAGCCTCTTAATGTCATAAGGATTAGGTTTTGTTTAGTTTTGTTTTTTATGCCAGTGTTATTGGAGGAGCAGCAGGGCTGGGAGGGAGGAGACAGGAGAGGCTGGGTGGGTGACACTCAATAAGATTGCCTTATATACATGCGTCAAGTTGTTAGGAGAACAACATTTATTACTAAGAAAATTAGAGAAAACATCTAATAATTGTGGTTAGAAAGCGGTGTTGTTATGCCAATACCCAGGAAAGGGAAATTTGCTCACAAAGCACAAAGTAGAAGAGTTTTATTCTGTATTTGAGTAAACATCTGACTCCGTGAGCTGGAAGGCTTGAGAAAGAGGCACTGATAGAAAAAAGCCTTTTGCCATCAGACTCCAAAATCAACCCAAAAGCTGCGTTTGTTTTTTAAGTTGCAAGTTCTTGTTATCTGCTTTATTTTATTGGTTATTTTATTTACTTACAGGTCAAATGTTGTTCCTCTTCCCAGTCTCCCCTCTGCAAATCCCCATCCCCTCCCCTCTCCCTTTTGCCTCTAAGGGGGTGCTCTCCCACTCACCCATTCCCACCTCACCCCTCTAGTCCCCCTTTGCTGAGGCAGCAAGCCCCCACAGGACCGAGTGCCTCCCCTCCCATCTATCTAAAGCATGTGCCAAAGACATCCAGAGACCCTTCAACTGTTCAGACTACCTAACTACATGTGCAAGCTGTAGTGACAGCTCAGGAGCCCTAAGATGCTACGTGAAATCTTTTTTCCCAAGTTGTTAAAAATCTGTGGATGTGTTACTTTTCATGAGATTCTTTTGTGAACATGGAGATTTATCTCCTTTCATTATCTTTTGGAAGATGACTCTATATGTGTGTGTGTGTGTGTGTGTGTGTGTGTGTGTGTGTGTAAGTCTAGAATTATTCCCATTGCCAGTGTGGCACTTATGTAATTGCTGACTTAGCTGAAATTATCCTGATTATATAATAATGATAATTATTAAATATGAAAAACAATTTTCGGTCTTTTAGAATGTTATTTGTACAAGATCTTCAGTTCTGGGTTATCATCTGTCAACATATCAGATCAATATTCACTTAGTATCTTTGCAGTTATTATATATTCTTTGAAGAAAAAAAATATTAGAACATAATCTTTGAACAGGGTAAATTTTATCTGATGACAGTAGCATACGAGAAGGCAGAAAAAAATCAGTTTAAGATTTTATAATAGTAAATAAAGACATTTTACAGTGACTAGTTAAATGTTTAAGAAGCCTTTACATAGGGCAAATGAGTGTTTTGAATCCAGGGCGCTAAGACGTTTTTAATCTTCGCTAGTGTTCTCAGGTGTTAAAGCAACAGGTTAATTAGATGAGTTAAATGCTCTCCTCCGAAAAGGAGGCATGGCAGGTTTCTTGAGGGACCCTGTGCTCAGTCCTAGAAGAGAGCGTGTTAGAAGCAGGCACATCCGAGCACACTTGGCTGAAGGTGGTAGTTTAATAAGGATGGGGTAGACTCATCCTGGGCCTGCCTAGCACATGGTCGGAGGACACTTGTGAGCATGCCCAGTTCAGTGCTGTAATGATTGAACTGATGCAAGCTGGTGTCCCCAGGGCTGTGTCTGATTTTCCTTCTGTGTTCCTGAAGTGTCTTAGTTAAAACAAAAACAGAAGAAGACAAGACTCTGGAGGTGCATTAATGCAGGTGCTCGCTCCTGGTGTTCACAGGAAGTGAAAGATTTGCTTAAACAATGTCTTCCTATTCTCAGAAGCGTGACTGTTTAGTCTAGAGGTGGTCCTTCCAGCAGCTGTAGCAGTGGGCATGGCTTTCTCAAGGTAGTAATATGAGGAACTGATGAGCTCTCAAGTATCTTTCCCTGTGTTTTTTCCACAGAGTGAAATACAAGAGCTACAGGTGTGGTATACCAAGCTTGGAACACCACTGCAGAGACTTCATTTTAAACAACTGGATACTCTATGGGTAGTCTTAAAATTGATTTCTATGTTTGGGACATTACAACGGAAAAAGGGACAAATTTGATTAATGAATTAAAATGAAGTTGATTTTATGGCTACAGAACAGTAGAGATAATAATGTATTCATATTTTCCTTAAATAGAAATTCCGATTAAGGTGTGAGAGAGAGGCTTTATGTTCGTAGCTTTGCTGCTCTGTCCTAGACACTAGTTTATGTTGGTAGATGTGCCACCGTTGCCTGGCTGCCGCCTGTGAGACTGTCCTCTGCTCATCCGTGTCCCATAGCAGTTGACTGTAGGCCGTCCTGCCCTCTGTGCATTTCTTCACTCTGTATTGTTCCCTTTTCTCTCTGCTGCTTGTTTCCGTTTGGTCTCCATTATGCCTCCTTACTCAGAAGGTGGCCCAGGTCTCAGCAGACTCCGTCTGAATCTCAGGGCCAGTCATCACAATGCTAGAGAGTGTGTGCCTAAAATACCATAGGAATGTGTCCGCAGCTTTCCCCAGAGGTACACATCCCACCTGAGCCCCCACCATTACTGTCCTGTCTACTGACCTGCCACATGATTCTCACTGACCTGTCTCATGACACTCACTGTCCTGTCATATGACCCTCATTGTCCTGTCTCATGACCCTCACTGACCTGCCACATGACTCCCACTGATCTGTCACATGGTCCTCACTGACCTGTCTCATGACCCTCACTAACCTGTCATATGACCCTCATTGTTCTGTCTCATGATCCTCACTGACCTGTCATGTGACTCTCACTGACCTATCATGTGACCCTCACTGTCCTGCCACATGACCCTCACTGCTATCACATGGCCTTCACTGTCCTCTCATGAAGTAGAAAACATATTTCCTTTCCAGATGCTTATCTTAGTAGCTGGTGTTTCCTCACAGAGTAAACTTCTCAGTTTCCTTTATATCTGTGAAGATGTCACCTCATGTGTCAGTTTCTAGAAAGCCTTACTCCCTGAGCCCAGTGTAGGACTGTGTGGATCTCACTAACGACTCCCCCACCGCTTCGGTGACCTTGAGATTGGGAATCTGCCTTGTTTTGCTTTTAGTCTAGAGGCATACGGTGCTTGATGCTTGGTGCTTTCTCAGGAAAGATTTAAGAGAACAAAGCAGCCCTAGCCAACACATTCCAGCATCTACTTGGCTTAATCTGATGGATTTTTAATAATGATTAATTTAAAATGAGCTAGTCAGTATCATTGGCTAAATACCCATTAGACCACTCTCTACCTGTATAATAATTTGTTAGAAATAACATAATCAAATTGCTCTCCCACATAGGAACATTGTTTGGAGTTAATCCTGAGCCGGAATGTGGCATCAGATGACATCCATGGTTCTGCACCCTTTTACCCTTAAAGCAATGATACAATGCTAAACCCTTTAATTCAGTGTAGACAAAACTTCTTAAAGTTTCAAAGGCGGTCAAGCTCAATGCCCACATTAGTTATAGGGCTTCAAACGTCTCCAGAGGGCTCTGCGTATTACAGGAACTATGCGCTAGAGAGTGCTTCCCTGGCCACACAGTGAGGTGAACTCTGCAAGGTCTTTATAAACATCTGGTTTATCCTCAGAACAGTCCTCTGATGTATGTGTTGTTAGCTTCAAGGATGAGATGAACAACTTAGAAAGGCTCACTTGCTAGGATCAAAACTGTGCCACAAAGCTAGCCTAGTAATTGAAATTTAAACTGGCCATATAATGAGCAGATTTTAATTTTTATTTCTTAATTATAAGATGTTTCTTGTGCTTAACAGCTGAGTTGTCTGTGGGGGTTTGTGGGTTCCTTTCTGTAGTTAAGCTCTGAAGGAAGTGAGCAGGCTGCTGGGTTACAGTAACTGAATGTACCCAAGCTTTAGAGAGCTTACCGTGTAATGGAAGAGCAGGGAGACATAGACCTTCAGGCATCCTGTCATTGTCCCCCCAGTTTTATAGAAGTTCTTTCTATAAAACATTATTTATACATGCTTCTAAAATATCCTTACAATTTTTCTGGTCTTCCTCCCGTGTTTAGGAAGTCCTAACAGGATAACTGGTTATGCTTATTTCTTTCACGGCTCCTCAGCGCCTGGCCTTGAACATGGGGCTGTCTTCTTTTTCAGCTCCTCGACAGCAGTGGCAGTTTCACACTGGAACTGGAGGAGGATGAGATATTTACACTCACCACTCTGACCACAGGTCACAAAGGCAGCTACCCTCCCTCTCCCAAGTCACAGCACTTCCCGACCAAATACAAGGATGATTTCAACGTTGGTAAGCAGTTTTAACCAGGCGTGAGCTGGCATCAGCTTCTGTGGAGGGAGGGCAGTTTCTTCTTGTCGGACTGGATGAACAGTAGCCCTTGGAGCAGTGGCTCTCAACCTTTCTCATGTCGCAATGCTTTAGTGCAGTTCCTCATGCTGTGCTGACCCAAACCTTAACATTAATTTCATTGCTACTTCATAACTGTAATTTTGCCGTTGCTATGAATTATAATATAAATATCTGATATACAGGATGTCCAGTGTGTGACCTCCCTGAAAGGTTTGTTTGAAACTCCAAAGAGGGTTGCGGCCCACAGGTTGAGAAGCACTGCTTCATCATTTTATTTGATTAAAAGGTAGCTAGGGTTTCTAGCTCTTTGATGTGGATTTCTGTTTTTCAATTCCAAAAGAAATGCAGACGTCATTGTAAGGATGAAAGTTGTAATTCTAAGTTGTTCTGGGTGAAACCTACGGTGTATAGCTAGGTCCCGCCGTCCTGGCTGCCGCTAGAATCTTTCTTTCCTGTCCAGGTTAAACCACATCATGTCTCTATCTCGGTATGAGGGGCTTGAGTGCTTAACAGTTATGGTACAGTGAGGGCTCCAACTCCTTGTGTGCTGGGGGTTATAGTCTAGCCCTCAGGTCTTTAGGAGGATCTGCTGTAATGTGTTAGAAAAGCCTTGGTGGGTGGGTAACGGGGAAGCCATGTAGGCATGTGCACGCATTTTGCTTGTATCTAGAGGCCCCAGCAGGAACAGCATTTGGTAGGATTGAAGGACTCCAAAGATGGGTCAGGTAGCTCTGTAATCTGCTCTCAAATTTGACAACTGTAGAAAGCAACAGGGAGAGGATTAGCATTGCCCGCATGTGATGTACCTGTACCCTCCTGCAGGGGCCAGCAAGGGCGCTCTGACTCACTCACCGCTGGGTCTCACGTCCCATGGCAGGAGTGCTCTTTCAGCCGGTTGGCATGGAAAGGCCTTTGGCTCTGGTGCAGGCATCAAATACATCTCACACACACACACACACACACACACACACACACACACACACACACACACACACACCTGAACTTTGTTTCTAAGTATTGTTTTAAAAATTAGTCCTGCGTTTCACAGTGTATCACAGATATCAGGAAGGAGTGCTCTGGTAAGGGCTTGATAACCAGCCGCTGAGATACTAAGTGGAGGACTTTTTGTGTTCTGAACAGAGTACCCATTCTTTAGCGAAGCTCCGTATTTTGCTGATCAGACTGGCGTATTTGAGTACCACACGAATCACGAAGACCTTGAGCATCGCTTCACACTGCGCCAAGTCCTCAACCAGCGACCTATTACCTGGGCCTCAGATGCTTCCAGCACAATCAGTGTTATAGGCGATCACCACTGGTGTGTGAGAGACGTCCTCAGTGTATAAGCTTGTCATTTGGGGTACATTCTGAGTGAAGAGGTTCCATAGACCTTCTCCCATCAAGAACCTAATAGGCGGTGGGTCATAATTATGTGACCTCAAATGCTCAAATTAGCTTCCATGTCCTCCTTTAGATTATTCTAGTTTGAAAATAATTGTGGTCATAGAAATTTAACTTTAATGGGAAAACTGAGGATTTCTGGTCCTGATTATCATTTAATGCTTATTTGCAGGCCTCGTGATTTGAATGCTTTTAGTTTTACCAGACTTGATTTGTTGAGCTGGTGTTGCCACCTGCTGGACAAATAGTAGGATTACACTGCCTTAGCTAGAGAAGGAAGCTCATTAGACTAACTTTACTTTTTATTAAAAAATTTTTTTTATTACTTTTTTTTTTTTACAGTCCAGTTGTTATCTCTTTCCTGTCCACTCTCCCACAGTTCCTCATCTCATTCCTCCTCCTCCTTGTACCCAAGAGGATGGTCCCCGCCCCCCACCTCAGGCTTCCCCACTCCCTGGGGCCTCAAGACTCTTGAGGGTTAGGCACATCTTCTCTCACTGAGGCCAGACCAGGCAGTCCTCTGCTGTATATGTGTCTGGGGCCTCATACCAGCCAGTGTATGCTGCCTGGTTGGTGACTCAGTGTCTGAGAGGTTCCAGGCGTCTGTCTGGGTTAGTTGAGACTGCTGGTCTTCCTATGGGGTCACCCTCCTCCTCAGCTTCTTCCAGCCTTTCCCTAATTGAACCACAGGGCTCCCTGACTTCAGTCCATTGGTTTGCCTCTGTCTCAGTCAGCTGCTTGTTGGGCCTCTCAGAGGGCTGCCATGCTAGGCTCCTGTCTGTAAGCACACCATAGTATTAATAATAGTGTCAGCCTTGGAGCCTCCCCTTGAGATGGATTCCAAGTTGGGCCACTCACTGAACCTCCTTTCTCTCAGTTTCTTCTCGATGTTTGTACCTGTAGTTCTTTTAGACAGGAAAAATTCTGTGTCAGAGATTTTGACTGGGATGGCACCCCCATCCCTCCTCCTGATGCCCTGTCTTTCTACTGGAGATGGAAATGTCCTCTCCCCACTGTTGGGAATTTCCAGCATGCTTTCTGCTCCGGCAGCCTAGAAACTCCCCTGCACTAAAGCAGCCCCACACCTCTGTGCCTAATTTCCATGCGACTTGGCACTTCGGTTTTACCCTGTTTTATTTTCCAGTGTTACATCCTCTATCCAGGCAGTGAGATTTGTTCAGTCACACAGAGGCCATGCCTGCTGCTGTGGGCTGCCGAGGGAAGCAGCCAAAGGCAAATGTAAAACGTTCACATGTAAACCGTTCATGGCTGATGCACCGTGCTCAACTTGTAGGTTGAGACAGCGAGGTCCTGGAATAAGATAACGCCCACAGTTCCATTTCATGTAAGTGGCAGAGCCTCGGCCTGGCCTCTCGGGCTCGGTGGACTATGCCAGGAGCCTTGCTTTAATTGGCCTGTCAGAGGAAGACAGGAAAGACCCGTTGTGTGCAGGGCTGCTTTAGTAACGTGGTGAGGCCTCAGCACTGCTGTGTCTCAGAACCCTGCCTCAGCCCTGGATCTTGCTGAGAACCAGTATGGTAATTTGAGAACGAAGGACAGGCTTTGCTGAGGAGACACATAAGAATTTCTGTCTCGTTTGTAAGCTTTGGTTGTGATCCAAAGATCACCACAAAAAAAAAGTCTTCTTGTTCACAGCTTAATCCTCTATTATATGTGCTCTCTCTCTCTCTCTCTCTCTCTCTCTCTCTCTCTCTCTCTCTCTCTCTCTCTCTCTCTCTCTCTCTCTCTCNCTCTCTCTCTCTCTCGCTCTCCCTCTCTCTGCCCCTCCTATATGTGATAAGGTTCAGCTGTGCACAATTTATTTAAGAAACTCTGAGGAATGTAAAGGACACACAAGGATCCATTATCTCCCTACCTCATGTCCAAAACAGATGTCTTGGTGTCCTTAGTCTTACTTTAGATACATTGTAGGATTTGTTATTGACAGTGTGGACATGTCTTCCCAGTTAGATGCTCAGTATGAAGTGGTCGCTTACAGGGCCGATAGTGTAGAGTGACAGTATTGTCTCAGAAGGACCGTGCAGTATCCGGCAACATCTTTAAAAGGAAAGCAGCCTGGAGCAGAGTTTACTGTAAAGGCCCTGATGGTTCCTGCTTGGCAGATTCTTTCCCCACCCTTGATACATTCCTGTGGACCAGTGAACCCAAGAACAGATGCTTTACTGCATCTGTAGAGAATCAGGCAGACAGTCTATGCCATGTAAAATGCTTCTCAAAAGGAGATTTGTGGACCAGCATCCTCATATCATCTGGGAAGTTTAGATATAAATTCAAGGGCCCACCTCAGACCTACTGAATTAGGCACTGGAGATGGTACCATCAGGCTGAGTTACCAAGCCTTCCATTATATTTCAGAGGTCTTGCTGCAGAATCAGTACAAAATACTGTCTCTCTTCACACTTTTTGAGATTTATTTTTTATGAATATGGGTGTTTTCCTTCATGTATGTCTGTGTGCCATGTGTGTGCAGACCTGGCAGAGTCTATACAAGGGATCAGATCTCCTGAAATTGGAGTTTTAGACAGTTGTAAGTCTCTCTGTGAGTGCTGGGAATCAAATCAGGGTTGTCTGGAAGGGCAGTCAGTACTCTTAACTGCTGAGTCTTAGCTGCAGCCCCCAAACTGACTATCATAGTAGAGTTAGAATTTAGAAGATCTTTATTCTAAGATCTAAGGCATTTTTAAATCATGATAGGTATAAATTATACTGTGGTCTCAAAGTAGCTTAAGTTTTGCAGACATCTCTTCATGGGCTGCATGCTTCCCCTCTGATGGAAATGTAAGTAAACCTTTCTGTTCACAGTCACTGTAAACCACCTTTATGCAGTGTATAAATGTCTCCTTTCAATGTTAAACTTGTGGGATGACAAGAAACATGCTGTTACAATGCCTCATAAATATTGTCCAGTAACCCACTCGAAGAATCAACGAAGTTGATTAATTTAAGCATGTAAAACTTGAGCAGTCATCAGTGAGAATTCGTGAGGCCCATCCTTGCTACAAGCTTATGATGTAGCAAGTCACTCTCACAACTGAAGATTGGAGGCATTTGCTATGATGTTCCGTGCTGGTGCTGGATTATAGCGTAACTGAAGAGGGTGATGTAATCTCCTCTTTGATTCTGTAGGACCAACATGACTGTACAGTGTGACGTCTACATAGAGACCCCTCGGAGCGGCGGTGTATTCATTGCTGGAAGGGTGAATAAAGGTGGTATCTTGATTAGAAGTGCTACAGGAGTCTTCTTCTGGATTTTTGCAAGCGGCTCTTACAGAGTTACAGCTGACCTGGGTAAATGACGTGTTTCCATGGGTCATAACTTACTTGGAGCCTAAGTGTCTGTGTCTCCTGGGATGAATTTCAACATGTACTGGCAAGTACTAGGCAGCTCAGAATCATAGCTACTTGATTTGTAAGGACAGGGCAGCTCAGTAAATGAGAGAATAGCAGTAGAAAGGCCTTTAGGGCATTCGGGACCTGAAGTGCTGTGAGGGGAAGGTTTGTGAAGAACCAGGTGAACGGGAGACTGGAGAAGAGCACTCTGAGGAGACACTGGACTAAAACGTTGGTGCTCATAGAAGTCAAATCAAGTGGAGCCTCTTAAAATGGAGAGCTCCTCTTCACTAATATACATGACACTTGGAAAGAGCTTGCCTTTCCTCACGGCATGGCTCAGGAGCACTGGCCTATGCAGACCAGCCCCCAGTGCAGGGTTGGCACTGAAAGACACCTAGCTTACGGCTGGAGTGACACAAGCCCCTGAGGTGGTAACTTCTTGATTTTCAGCCTCTTGACTTACTCCTGTATTAGTCGACTCCCCCTCCCCGCCCCAACCAATCTGTTCTGTAGATTTCTGCTCTTTGCCGCAGCTCTGTAAGTAAAGTATGAAAGCGGTAGCAGGTGGTAAGGATGCTGCCCGTCCAGGACGTACCTCACTGAGTTTTTGATCCAAAGCAGAGCTGGAGACATGAACTGACTTCCCCTGAATCCCCAGAACTACTTAGTAGTTGATATATTCATTTCACGTTATAGGTGGATGGATAACATATGCTTCAGGACGTGCTGACATTACAGCTAAACGATGGTATACGCTCACCTTAGGCATTAAGGTGGGTATTGCTGATGAGACAGAATGGAGATAAAATGTTTGTAACTTTCTAGAATCTTCTGTTGTAAAACAAATGGAAGGATGTGACAAATGATGAAAAGAGAGAGTCTGCTGCAGAGTCATCAAACATTCATCCAGAGCTTAAAGGTACATGCCAGTGGCTCTCATGGGGACCAGGAGTTCACTTTTTAGATCAGCATTTCTTTTTTAACTTTGTTTTTGCCTTTTAAATTGAAGAGTGATTAGTCAAGTCAACAAGTGAATTGTGGGTCTTAGCGTTGTTGAACCGAGTGTAAATACAACTTACAGGAGTGTGCAGTCATGGAAGCTTATTTCTCATCATTTAGAATCATTGCAGTGTAAGCACAGTTGATGAGAGTGGGTGTTGAAGTCTCCTTCTGCTGTTGTGTGGGGATCAGTCTGTGCTTTGAGCTTTAGTAAAGTTTCCTTTATGAATGTGGGTGCCCTTGCATTTGGGGTGCCATTGTTCAGAATTGAGAGTTCATCTTGGTAACTTTTTCCTTTGTTGAGTATGAAGTGTCCTTCCTTTTTATTTTTGATAACTTTTGGTTGAAAGTCAATTTTATTCAATAATAGAATGGGTACTCCAGCTTGTTTCTTGGGACCATTTGCTTGGAAATTTGTTTTCCAGCCTTTTACCCTGAGGCAGTGTCTGTCTTTGTCACTGCCGTGAGTTTCCTGTATGCAGCAAAATGTTGGGTCCTGTTTACGTATCCAGTCCAGTCTGTCTTTTTATTGGAGAATTGAGACCATTGATATTAAGAAATATTAAGTAAAAGTGATTGTTGCTTCCTGTTATTTTTGTTATTAGAGGTGGAATTGTGTTTCTGTGGCTGTCTTCTTTTGGGTTTGTTGGAAGATTACTTTCTTGCTTTTTCTAGGGTGTAGTTTCCCTCCTTGTGTTGAAGTTTTCTATCTATTATCCTTTGTAGGTAGGGTTTAATTTGTGGAAAGATATTGTATAAATTTGTTTTTGTCATGGAATATCTTGGTATTTCTCCATCTATGGTAATTGAGAGTTTTGATGGGTATAGTAGCCCGGGTTGGCATTTGTGTTCTCTTAGGGTCTATATGACAACTGTCCAGGATCTTCTGACTTTTATAGTCTCTGGTGACAAGTCTGGTGTAATTCTGATAGGTCTGCCTTTATAAGTTACTTGCCCCTTTTCCCTTACTGCTTTCTTTGTTTAGTGCATTTGGTATTTTGATTATTATGTGACGGGAAGAATTTCTTTTCTGGTTCAAACTATTTGGAGTTCTGTAGGCTTCTTGTTTGTTTATGGGCATCTCTTTTTCAGGTTAGGGAAGTTTTTCTTCTATAATTTTGTTGAAGATATTTACTGGCCCTTTAAGTTGTGAATCTTCACTCTCTTCTATACCTGTTATTCTTAAGTTTGATTTTCTCATTGCACCCTGGATTTCCTGGATGTTTTAGGTTAGAAGCTTTTTGCATTTTGCATTTTCTTTGACTGTTGTGTCAATGTTTTCTATGTTATCTTTTGCACCCAAGATTCTTTCTTCTATCTCTGGTATTCTGTTGTTGATGCTTGCATCCATGACTCCTGATCTCTTTCCTAGGTTTTCTATCTCCAGGGTAGTCTCCCTTTATGATTTCTTTATTGTTTCTATTTCCATTTTTATATCTTGGATTGTTTTGTTCAATTCCTTCACCTGTTTGGTTGTGTTTTCTTGTAATTCTTTAAGGGATTTTTGTGTTTCCTCTTTAAGCGCTGTTTATGTGTATTGTCCTGTATTTCTTTAAGGTCGTTATTTATGTTCTTAATGTCCTCTATCAGCATCATGAGAAGTGATTTTTAAATCTGAATCTTGCTTTTCTGGTGTGATGTGGTATCCGGGACTTGCTATGGTGGGAGAACTGGGTTCTGATGCCAAGTAACCTTGGTCTCTGTTGCTTATGTTGTTGTGCTTGTCTCTAGCCATATGGTTATCTCTAGTGCTACCTGCACTCATTGTCTCTGACTGGAGCCTGTCCCTCCTGCTATCTTGGTTGTGTCAGAACTCCTCAGAGTCCAGCTTTCTTTGTGTGATCCTCTGATCCTGAGATCCTGGGTGTAAGTGTTCTTGGGATTCAAGGTGCCTCGGGGATCCTGAAATCCTAGTGTGACCAAGCTTCTGAGATCCTGTGATCCTATGATCCTGGGCGTGTTAGAGCTCCTAGGAGTCCTGCTTCCTCTGGGTGTTGTGGGATTGAGTGCAGAGCTAGCGCCCAAGGTCTGCTCAGGGCACTGGCTCAGACTGGAAGGGGCTGCTCTGATTTTCTAATTGGGGAATTTAGAGGAGTCTGCCAAGTGAGTGATGCTTAAGTGTAGACGTAAATGAGGCCGAGAGCAAACTGAGTATAAAAGGCTGCTGGTCTGGCCTTGTTAAGGGAGCATCTGGGGCTCCAGGATGACTGGGGCCTGGGAAGTGGGTCCAGGAGGCACTGTGGCCCCCATGGGACAAACTGTTTAATATGATTTGTGTGTGTGTGCRTCCATTGATTGACCCAGTGCAAGCAGTTACTGCCCTAGAAGTGGCAGAGGATGTCCGGGAAGTGCTTTGAGATGGAGACAACTGGACAGGCGTGTTGTCAGAGGCATTGGCTTCACATTGGGTATTAGGTGACTTGGATTCAATTCCTGGCTCCTCTGGAAAATCTTTGACATGGAATTTTAATCAGCCCAAGCCTCGGTGTCTCCATCCATAAAATTAAAGAGAATTGCATCATCATTTTGAGACTGAAAGATTTGTGTTGGGTTTTGGCCTGATGGTTTGACTCTCCAGGTCTTTATCTTTTGAAAGTAGCCTGTTTTATATGGCTAGCTGTACACTTGGTGTACTTTTGAGTGTGTGCTCATAGTGTACTACAGCAGTGGTAATAAAAGTTGAAATGTATACTTTTCTGTGTGCCAGACAGTAAGGGATATTTAATGGCCACTTTCTGAGAAAGGCATCCTTGATTTCTTTATCACACTTCATATACACCTCCCTCTTCCTTCCACTTTACCCCACTGTTCTGTCTAACCCGTGGCTGCTGCTTGTCTGACGTAAAGGTAGGCATTCCATATGGCTCTGTAGTGACAAAAAGAGTGAAATAAAGGCTAATTCCTCTCCTGGCTGAGCGCACAGTCCTTAAGTAGACCTTGCAGACATAGCAGTTTGCAGCAGGCGTTTGGGCTCCAGCAAACTGGAGGTGTCTCTCCACTTAGCCAAAGTCCCAGTGTGTGCAACTGCTGAGTTATTTTCATGGACTTTTGTCTGAAGCTTCATAATACTATAAAATATTATGGGCTTATCTTTTTGTATTGATTTTGGATAGAACTTCAGGAAATATCGAGAGCTCATGTATTTGGGGAACTGTTTAAACAGGTACTTCTGTCAGAAAAAAAAAGGTCTATTTCAGGCTTTTGCTGAAACACATGAAATTGTATTACACAGTTCTAGGCCTCGGGTGAGAGAGAGGAGACATTTGATCCACTGAGTAGGTGAGGTGCGTTCTTAAATAGACTTCAGAGCATCATTTCCGTTTTCAAGAGACACATTTCTTTCTCCTACAGGGTTATCTCGCCTTCGGCATGTTGAACGGCAAGATCCTATGGAAGAATGTCCCTGTCAAATACCCAGAGCATGGCTGGGCTGCGATCGGGACGCACACCTTCGAGTTTGCGCAGTTCGACAACTTTCACGTGGAAGCTGCTCGCTAGGCCCTCGCGGGACGTCGAGACATGATTTGGATTTTCTATTTTTGACTTTGGTTCAGGGCCAATTCTGATTTTGATGGATCTGTATATGAGCCTTTGAGGCTAACAATAATGAGGAGTAAATAGGGAAAATGGCACATGTTTTGCTGGATCCTGTGAAAGATTTATTTAGAGCTGATTGCAGAGCGGATGCAGGTAGTCTTCGGCACTGTCTGTGGTAGCGCTTAAGGCCCACTGTTGGCCAGTCCCATCCTTCAAGAGTGCTCCGGTGGTTCTGGCCTTGCAGCCATGCACTGATACCGAGGCAGCTCCCTCCATGTTGTTTGTAATGATCATGCAGATGGCTGGGACCACAGAGGTGTTTCTGTGCGCTCTAAGGATGGGCCTCCTTAGAAGCCGCTGATGATTAAGAGGATCTGCTGGGCACTGAAGCAAGCACTTCAGCATGCGGCCCTCCCTGCCTCCCCTCCATCTCTCTCCTACCCCTTCCCCCTCTCGTTTCCCCTCCCTCCCCCATCTCTTTTGGAATTATGTGAGATAATGATGGTATGATTTGGAAATGACCTCATTAATAAACTAATACCAAAGCCATTTTTTTAGTAATAAAAAAACAACCAGATTAATTGGGTTGTTTGTGCTTTTTAACTATTTCACTTCCAACTTTTAAATGTGATCACCCTTATAACTGCCTTGAGAACATTGAGTCTAGCCACTTCCCTGTTCATTTCTTGTGTCTTTTGCAGTGTGTCGTTACAAGAGGCTCTGAACGCAGCAGTGAATGCCTTCATTTGATGTTTTTGGAAAGATGCACTTAATTCCCAGTGTTTATATTTAAATGTTGTTAAGCATGTTCCTCATTAGTATGATTTATGTAACATTAATGTAACTCTTAGAAACAGATCAATTTTTCCATGTGGGTAAAGTGAATTCTGGAATTCTTTATAAGGAAAAATTACTCATTGACTTAACTGTGCTCCGTGGGACTTTGTAGTGCTCCAGCAGGGGCAGAAGCACAGTGAGGTCTGTATTACTTTCGAAAACTTGAAACCAAGGCTAAATAATTTACTGTTTAGATTTTAAATTATTTTTGAAAAGTAACATACAAGTATAATTTATATATCATAGAGCATTCCCATTTTAAGTGTATAGTTTGTTTTGATAAATGTAAGCATTCCCTTGTAACCCACACTCCAGTGAAGCGATTGAATATTTGCATCACTCCAGAAAGTTCTCTGTTAACACCTGTACAATCAGTTCCTCTCTCTCCTAATTTCAAGCAACAGTGATATCTCTGTTGCCAAAAAATTGTTTGTTTTAAAAGCGTAAAAGTGACAGGATGCGCTATGTACGCTTCTGAATGGATGTTTTCCATCAGCATGATGCTGTAAGATTTGTTTGCAGAATAAGATTTTGCCAAGGTGGTACATTGCTCCTTCTTTCTGAGGAAACCACATTGAATGGATGTACGACAATTTGGTTTTCCATCTCCTATTTTTATGAGATTAAAAATAAAAGTCATAACAGCACTAACATACAAATCTTTGAGAATTTGCATTTATTTCTTCTGGACTAATGGGAGAGAGATTACTAGCTCTTGTGTTAAGATTTGTTTAACTTCATAAGAAACCACCACTATTCCTCAAAATGGTCCTGTGATGTTACACTCCCATCAGCATTAGCACGGCCGATGCTGTGCAGTGTGTCTGCAATAGGTTAAGATTTCTGCACATCCAATTACATCATCTATGGTCTTGCTTCCCCCCAGAGGGTCTGCTTTGTGTCGAGGTCTCTGCCTTTGTGCTGGCCAGAGCTTTCAGGTCTGTCACTGGGAAGCGTTAAGGGCTTCTGTCCTCACTTGGATCCATTCTAGGAAGAATGTCTTTCCTGTTAGTGTAAAATCCTAGCTGGTTTCTTTTCCCTCTTCTGTTTCTTTTTTTTTCCTTTGTGTGGATTTATTTATTTATACATTCTTTTTTTTTTTTAGCTATTTTTTTATTGGATATATTCTTTATTTACATTTCATTTCAATCTTTCGATCCTTTTATCTAGGGAAAGTTTCCTCTGTTCCAGTTTTCTGAGATTTTTTTTTAAAAAAAATATAAGTAGGAATTAGATTTGTTAAATACCCCATTTGATGAGATAATTTTATGTTTATCTGTTTATGTATATATTTTACTCTTTTATCTGTTGTTGTATATTGCATTGTCTGATGTCCAGATATTAAACATCTCTGCGTTCCATAGAAATGTCATGCCGAACGGGGTTCCCCGCCCTGTCTCACATTGGCGGATCTCAGTTACAGGCTTTGGAGTAAGGGTGTTTACATCTATGCCCATGCGCAGTATTGCCCTTGTTTTATTTATTTATTTATTTTATTTATTTATTTATTTATTTATTTTTTATTGGATATATTCTTTATTTACATTTCACTTCCCTTTTTCTGGATTCCCCGCCCCCCAGATGTCCCATATGTCTTTTTCCCTCCCCC
>BDUI01000951.1:29897-42142 GCA_002335545.1 Apodemus speciosus
GAGACAGGGTTTCTCTGTGTAGCCCTGGCTGTCCTGGAACTCACTCTGTAGACCAGGCTGGCCTTGAACTCAGAAATCTGCCTGCCTCTGCTTCCCAAGTGCTGGGATTAAAGGCGTGCGCCACCAACGCCCGGCTTCCTCTGCCTCCTATGACTGTTTTGTTGACCTTTCAAAGTGTTATTCAAGCATCCTTGCTTGGGCCTTCTTGTTTAACTTCTTTGGGTCTGTGGGGTATAGCATGGGTATTCTGAACTTATGGGCTAATATCCACTTATCAGTAAGTACATACCAAACATGTCCTTTTGGATCTGAGTTACCTCACTCAGAATGATATCCTCAGGTTCCATCCATTTGCCTGAAAATTCATGATATCCTTGTTTTAATTGATGAATAGTATTCCATTGTGTAAATGAAGCACATTTTCTGTATCTATTCTTCAGTTGAGGGGCATTTGGGTTGTTTCCAGGTTTTGGCTATTATAAATAAGACTTCTTTGAACATACTGGAACAGGTGTCCTTATGGTATGGTGAAACATCTTCTGGGTATACGCCCAGGAGCAGTATAGCTGGGTCTTCACATAGAACTATTTGCAGTTTTCTGAGAAACTGCCTGATTGAGTTCTACAGTGGTTGTACAAGTTTGCATTCCCACCAGCAATGGAAGCGTATTCTCCTTCCTCCATATTCCTGGCAGCACGTGCTGTCACTTGAGATCTGAGCTTAGCCATTCTGATTGGTGTAAGATGGAAACTCAGGGATACTTTGATTTGCATTTCTCTGACGACTAAGGATGTAATTTTATATATTATAAAATATATATAATATGAATTATATATTATATAAATATATAGTATAAAATAATATTTTATATTATTTGTGGCTATTGTGAAGGGTGTTTTCTCCCAATTTCTTTCTCTACCCATTTATTGTTTGTATAAAGGAGGACTGTTGCTTTCTTTGAGTTAATTTTATATCCAGACACTTTGCTGAAGTTTATCATCTGTAGGAGTTCTCTGGTAGAATTTTGGGATTGCTTATATATACTATTATATCATCTGCATAGTAATACCTTGAATTCTTCCTTTCCAATTTGTATCCTCTTTATTTCCTTTTGTTGTATTATTGCTCTAGCTAGAACTTCAAGTACTATATTGAATAGATAGGGAGAGAGTGGGCAGCCTTGTCTTGTTCCTGATTTTAGTGGGATTGTTTCAAGTTTCTCTCCATTTAATCTGATGTTGGTTTTGGCTTGCTGTATATTCCTTTTATTATGTTAGGTATGTGCCTTGAATCACAGGTCACTCCAAGACTTTTACCACAAAGGGGTATATATTTTGTTGAAGGTTTTCTCATCATCTAATGAGATAAGTTTATATAGTGAATTATGTTGATGGTTTTTTGTATATTGAACCATTCTTGCATCCCTGGGATGAAGCCTACTTGATGAAGGTAAATGGAGAATTATATTGAGTATTTTAGCATCAATGTTCATAAGCAAATTTGGTCTGAAGTTCTCCTTCTTTGTTGAGTCTTTGTGTCTTTTAGGTACCAGGGTAATTGTGGCATCATAGAATGAATTAAGTAGTGCTCCTGTTTCTATTTCATGGAATCATTTGAGAAGCAATGATATTAGCTCTTCTTTGAAAGTCTGATAGAATTCTGCACTAAAACCATCGGGCCCTTTTCCTTCCCACCCCCTTTTTTTGGTTGGGAGACTTCTAATGACTGCTTCTCTTTCCTTATGGGACAGTTTAGATAGTTTACTTAATCTTGATTTAATTTTGATACATGATATCTGTTTAGAAAAAATCATTCATTTAATATAGATTTTACAGTGTGGTGGAGTACAGGCTTTTGAAGTAAGGCCTAATGATTTTTGAATTTTCTCAGTTTCTGTTGTCTCCA
Organism: Apodemus speciosus; assembly: GCA_002335545.1. NCBI lineage: Eukaryota > Metazoa > Chordata > Mammalia > Rodentia > Muridae > Apodemus > Apodemus speciosus. The sequence continues at coordinate 31,803 of BDUI01000951.1, forward strand.
TTTTAACTTCTAATTTTGTTGATTTGGATACTGTCTCTGTGCCTTTTAGTTAGTTTGGCTAAGGATTTGTCTATCTTGTTGATTTTCTCAAAGAACCAGTTCTTGTTTTTGTTAATTCTTTTTATTGTTCTCTTTTTTCTAATTGATCAATTTCAACCCTGACTTTATTTCCTGTCACCCCCTTCTCTTGGGTGTATTTGCTTCTTTTTGTTCTAGAGCGTTCAGGTGTTACTTTTAAATTGTTGGTATGAGATCTCTCAAATTTCTTTGTGAAGGCACTTAGTGCTATGAATTTTCCTTTTAGCACAGCTTTCATTGTGTCTTATAAGTTCGGGTGTGTTGTGCCTCTGGTTTTTAGAGTCTCTGTTGAGAAGTCATTTCCATTGCATTCTAGAAAGTCTTTAAGTTCTTTATTTGTTCCCTGGTCAAGTGATCATTGGAGAGAGAGTCGCTCAGTTCCGTGAATGTGTAGGCTTTCTGTTGTTTCCGTTTTTAAAGTCCAGCCTTAATCTGGGGTGTTCTGATAGAGCACAAGGGGCCATTTCAATCTTCTTATATTTATTGAGGCTTCCTTTGTGCCTGATTATGTGATCAATTAAGAAGTTTTTGTGAGCTGGGCAGTGGTGGTGTAATCCCACCACGTGGGAAGCAGGCAGATTTCTGAGTTCGAGGCCAGCCTGGTCTACAGAGTGAGTTCCAGGACAGCTAGGGCTACACAGAGAAACCCTGTCTCAAAAAAATCAAAAGTGAAGTTTTTGTTTTGGGGTGAAATATTCTGTAGATATTTGTTAAACCCCATTTGATTGATAACATCTGTAAGTTTCATTGTTTCTCTGTTTAATTTCTGTTTCGATGATTGTCCATTGCTGAGAGTGGGGTGTTGAAGTCCCTCACTATTATTGTGTAGGGTTCAATGTGTGACTTGAGCTTTAGTAATGTTTCTTTTATGAATGTGTGTGCTGTTGCATTTGGGGCATTAGAATTGAAACACCATCTTGGTAGATGTTTCCTTTGATGAGTATGTAGTTTCTTTTCCCATCTCTTTTGATAACCTTTGAATGAAGGTCTATTTTATTAGATATTAGAATGGCTACTCCAACTTGTTTCTTGGGCCCGTTTCCTTTGAAATCCTTTATTCAGCCATTAATTCTGAGGTAGTGTCTATCTTTGTTGCTGAAGTATGTTTCTTATAGGTAGCAGAACAGCATATCCATTCTGTTAGCCTATGTCTTATTGGTGAGTTGAGTCCATTGATGTTGAGAGATATTGATGACCAATGATTGCTTGTTCCTGTTATTTTGATGTTGGAGGTGTTACTGTGTGATTCTCTTAGTTTTACTTTGAGATAGTTAATTTCTTGTGTTTTCTTGGGTGTTGTTCCCTCTTTGTGTTAGAGTTTTCATTCTAGTATCCTCTGTAGGGCTGGATTAGTAGAAAGATATTGTTTAAATTTGGTTTTTCTTGGAATATCTTGGTTTCTCCATCTATGGTGCTTGAGAGTTTTGTTGGGTATAGTAGTCTAGGCTGACATTTGTGGTCCCTTATGGTCTGCAAGATATCTGTCTAGGATCTTCTGGTTTTTAGAGTCTCTGTTGAGAAGTCAGGTGGAATCCTGATAGGTTTGACTTTATATGTTATTTGGCCTTTTTCCCTTGTAGTTTTTAATATCCTTTATTTGTTCTGTATGTTTAGTATTTTGATTATTACATGGTGGAAGGATTTTCTTTTCTGTTCCAATCTATTTGGTGTTTTGTAGGCTTCTTGTATGTTTGTGGCCATCTCTTTCTTTAGGTTAGGGGAGTTTTCTTCTATGATTTTGTTGAAGATATTTTCTGGCCCTTTGAACTGGGAATCTTCATCCTCTTCTATTCCTATTATTCTCTTAGGTTTGGTCTTTTCATAGTGTTCCAGATTTCCTGGGTATTTTGAGTTCGCAACTTTTTACACCTGGTATTTTCTTTGACTGATGTAACTGATGTGTCAATTTCTTCTATGGTATCTTCTACACCTGAGATTCTCTCTTCCATCTCTTGTATTCTGTTGGTGATGCTTGCATCTATAGCTACTGTCCACTTTCATAGGTTTTCCATCTCCAGTGTTGCCTCCATTTTCTTTATTGCTTCTATCTCCATTTTTACATCTTTGACCGTTTATTCATTTCCTTCACCTGTTTGATTGTATTTATTTTTTCCTCTTTAAGGGCTTCTACCTGTTTGTATTTTCCTGTATTTCTTTAAGGGAATCATTTATTTCCTTTTTAAAGACCTTGATCATCTTCATGAGGTAGGATTTAATGTCACATTCTTGCTTTTCAGGTGTGTTAGGACATCCAGGGCTTGCTGTAATAGTAGAGCTGAGTTCTAATGGTGCCATATCACATTGGCTTCTGTTGATTATGTTCTTGTGCTTGCCTTTTGCCATCTTGTTGCTTCTGGTGTTTGCTGACCAGAGTGTCCAGGGTTGGAGCAAGCCACCTGGGAGGCAGGTAGAGCTGTGTGGTGGCAGTGCGGTGAGGTAAGCCAATGCAAGACTGCAGGTGTTTGTGCTGACAGGAAGGAAGGTGGAACTCTTGACAGGATGGGCCAGAGCTCATGGTTACTAGACTTGCTAGGGTCCCAGCAGGCAGGGGCAATTGGGAGAGGGGTTTCACCTATGTGTCTCAGGTTAAAGCAGGTCTCATGCAAGGCTGGTGGAGCTGGGAGGGCTATATTGCTCTTCTGAGCCATACATTCAACTTAAAAATACTCTTTTACTGGGTTATTGCTTCTAGGCTCTGCTTGGGAGACATCTCTTTTGAGATTGGATTTATTTCCATAGTTCTAATGTTTTTGAAGGAAACCTTAAGGCTTTGAAGGAAATAGAGGATAGAACTRGCTTTCTGTGCCTCTGACATTGGCCTTCCATCTACATTAGAAGAGAAGCTAGGTTGGCCATGTGTTTTGCTTATGACTTGTTTTCCTGAGCTTTTTTAATAGGAGAAGTCTATGTGTCTTAGTCAGGGTTTCTATTCCTACACAAACATCATGACCAAGAAACAAGTTGGAGAGGAAAGTGTTTATTCAACTTACACTTCCACATTGCTGTTCATCACCAAAGGGAGTCAGGACTGGAACTCAAGCAGGTCAGGAGGCAGGAGCTCAGGCAGAGGCCATGGAGGGATGCTTCTTACTGTCTTGCTTCCACTGGCTTGCTCAGCTTGCTTTCTTATAGAACCCAAGACTACCAGCCCAGAGATGGCACCACCTACAATGGGCTAAGCCCCCCTTGATTATTAATTGAGAAAATGCCTTACAGCTGGCTCTTATGGAGGCATTTTCTCAAGGGAGGCTCCTTTTTCTGTGATAACTCTAGCTTGTGTCAAGTTGACACACAAAACCAGCCAGTACACTATGTCAAGTGCTGAGAATATATTTGTGTCTGGAGTAAATTCATGTTAAGTCTGATCTATGGACCAAATAAATCTTTTAGTGGGAGATGTAGGGTGGAATTTGTGACTAGGATCCAGATCTGGCATCTCCTCAACATGCTGGTCTTTGTGATCTCTGTGGAATTAATTCAGACAAGACACAGAGAACGAAGACAAGCAGCATTTATTATAAAGTCTATCTCAAGGCTAAGAATGGATAATGGAGGATGGCCATTGTGCCTACCCATGTTAAGGTATGTTTTATGCTAATTTATAAAGTCTCAAGAACAGATATATTTAACTGGCTAGGTGATTGACAGCTATATTTAGGTTAAGGGAGGGGGAAATAGTATGTCTATGTTCCTTAGCAGAGAGTCTCTGGTAGTAATCTTGTGMGCTTTGGGGATCTTCCTTTCTTTACCCAGGGTTAGAAATATGACTCAGATCTCATTATTTTGATCAGTGATCAAAATGTGAATTCCTGGTTTTATAATCTGAAGATTATAAAAGGAAGGGTCCAACCTCAGACTTCCAAGTCTGCTAATATCTGATTAGCTGCTGATATCTGCTAATAGAAACAATGTGGTTGTATTCTTGTAAAAGCTTTCAGGCCTCCCCACCCTGCTGTTGTCATTTTTGTAGAGTACAGTTGCCATCAACTCTGGGTACACATTAAAAACATCCAAAGAGACTTATAATTCAGATACCTGGATTTTAACCCCAATCTGTTTGGTTGGATTAGGGGAGAATGTTGAAGATTGGTTCTTATTTTATAAGCACTGCCTGTAATTCTGATCTGCAGTCAGGACTGAGAGCCATTCTTGTAGAAGAGGAAGGCTCTTCTGGAAGACACTTCTTCCCCTTTACCTTTCTGTGTCCTTCCTTACCCATACGCTCTTGCTCTTGTTGGCAGGTGTGCCAATGACCCTCAGAGAGTAGCCTCAGCCAGTTTAGAGGGTCAATAAAGGAAAAAACTCTGAAACACAGAAAGCAATGTGTTCAATGTTGAACATTCTCTTAAATTACAATTTAATTAATCAAGATAATAAATACTAAACAAACCCTTGTTTGTTTGTTTGTTTCATAGTTTTTCTGTAACCCATATGGCCAGAGACAGATGACCTGCCAACAAATGGCGGAATGAGCCCAAATGAGTACTTTTCTAGGAAAAGATCTGAGTTGAACTAACTGAACAGAAACTGAAGCAAATGAAAATGACCAATTATCATGGAACAAATTGAGCCATTTGCCATAAAACATCAGGCAGGAACAGTTTCCAGTGTAGCAATTCTGCTGACTAAGGAGCAGCTAGCCCCTGGGTGGTTTGACAGAGCAAGGAAGAAGGGGCACTTGTAATGATCTCTGGAAGCACGGCCCTGGCAAGGGTGGGTGAGAACAATGCTTCAGTTGCTCATGCTAAGAATATTGATATGAGAATTGCAAATTGAAGTGCAGACAAATAGGATCTAGCAATGAATAAAATGACAGCGCCATAGCCAAGTGATGCTCAGTGTAGCAGATCAAAGGTAGATCAATAGAGGAAATCAGCTAATGTAATTATCTGTATTAATGGAAAAAGGAGGGAGAAGTGTGTGAATTTTTAACAGATATGGCAGAGGTGGCTGGCGAAAGTCAATGTACACGCAGGATGAACAGTAAGATGGTGATAGATCATATTGAGAAGAATTCTACACGTTATTTTTAGCGTGCCAGGTAATAAAAGTCTAGATCCATTTTTCCCAGAATTCCCCCTTTAAATTGACTATTTTTTGTTCTTTGACAGTTTAATTCATGTACATTCTATTCGCTTCTACCCCCACCCTCTCTTATTTCCTTCCCATCTCTGTTTCCTTGGTCTTCTCTCTATAGATCCCTTTCCCTCACATGCCTTTTGTTTTGCTTTGTGACTTTCTGTTGGTGACAAGCTGGAGTCTTCACGTCTACTTTTGTCCCCATAGCTAGTAGCTACTCTTTATCCTTAAGCAGAGAAGCTCAGGGTACTGAGAATAAATGATGATTGAACCTTCAGTAAGATGTTTATAGACACACCACACCCACAAGACTCAGGGAACATTGCAGAAGAGAGAGCAGAGGGAGTGCTAGATCCAGAAGAGAACCATTCTTAACATTAGAAATAGACAAGGACGTGACTCTTCTTACCAGACAGCAAGAAGTATAGAGAATCAAGAAAACATTGTATCCTCTGTGTGATATCTAGTCCTCCGAAGCCTTGTAAGATAGATATTATTACTGACACTTACCAATAAGAAAACAAAAAACAAGGAGACGGAGCCTAGAGTCTCACTGCCCCTGGGGGACATCACTAGAAGGGAAGAGAAATAACGGTACTAGGATACTTGAATAGAGACTGGAAGACAATTTTGTGAAGAATATATTTTTTCTACGTTTGCATAGTTTCTTTCTTTGTGCATATGTGTGTATGTGTGTGTGTGTGTGTGTGCTGGTGTGTGTACATAAGTGTGGGTGCATATACATGTGGGGACCGAAAGTCAACCATGGCTGGAATACCTCAGGGGCCACTCACCTTGCTTTATTAAGTCATGGAAGAGTGAGGCCTCTGGCTTGCTCACCTTACGGCCAGGGGTGTCTCCTGAAGAAGGAGATGACCTCATAGACCTACAACAGATCTAGCTAAGCAAGTCTATTGCTGTTGCACATCACTGCCAATAATTGTTGCCAACCATTTAATTGTCCATCAAAAGGGGCAGAAGGATAGAGATGGGTACATTTATGTCACACTATTATACTACTTTGGAAAAATTGTTGTTGCTCTAAGGTTTCTATATTAGAACTTGTAGAATGAATATGTGGGTATAAATAAAGTTATATATAATATGTATATATAACTATATAACATATATGTGTGTATATATATGTATATATATGTATGTATATGGAATTGGAATGATTTATAGGTTACAAACCAGCTAATCCAAGGATGGGTGACTGTGAATGGAAAGTCTAAGAATCTAATAGTTGTTCAGTCCCACCATGCTGGGTGTCTCAGCTGCTCTTCCGTGTTTGCTGGAATCCTGAGGAAGTAGGCTCCAATGCCAGTGAAGGAATAGATGTGCTAGCAAGACGAGGGAAGCAGGCAAAGAGCAAAAGCTTCTTTCTTCCATGTCCTTATGGAGGCTTCTAGCAGGTGTGGCCCAGATTGAAGGTGTGTCTTCCTGCCTTAAGATCAGGATCAAAGACCTATGTCTTCCCACCTCTAAGGTCCAGACTAGAAGTGGATTTGCCCTCCCCAAGCAGAAAATCTCTCACAGGTGTGCCCTACATTCTCGATTGTAGTTCATTCCAGATGTAGTCAAGTTGGCAACCAGGAATCGCCATCACAGCACCTGTGGCAATTAAGTGCACAAAGGCCTTATTGAGGTCAGGAGCGAGGAGCTGAATCTTACTCCATTTCCTAGCCACGCAGTATTGGAACTCAGTACATCCTTTGGCTATTTGTGAAATAAGATAATTAAATAGTCACTTGCCTGGAGTTTATGAGAGTTAAATGAATTAGTAAAATGTGTCCTTTTTAGTTCCTGTATACTTGAAGGAAGATAACAGCATTTTTCAGTGGTTGGTACATACAAAGATCCTCCTTAAATAGAATTTCAGGTAGTTTTTACTTTGTATTTTATAATACTTGTGTACATATAAATGTATTTGTTTATAATGTGTGCATTTTACAAAGCTATTAAAATATATTTAAAGAACACAAGGCAAGGTTTTGAAGTTCCTTCTGTTTTAAAAATCCTTTTGACTAAAGCAAAACATAACTCAAGGCTGGGAGAAGGGCTCTGAGGTCCCTGAAGGGGGAAGCAGAACAAGTGTCTTCCAAGCTTGGAAACTCACTGTACCCAGCAGGGAGTAGGGAGGTGTCCTAGCAGGAGGCCCGCACCAGCTCAGGTCACCATGGCAACCACAAGTGCAGCATTGGCTATGGAGTTTGAAAGGAAGAAAGTGTTTCTCTTTATCATTCCCCCCCAATAGCTTTTGACTCACTCTTTTTTTAACAGCAATCCTTTTTCCCCTAAGGGTGACACAGCAAGAACCCCAAACTTTGACTACAGGACTGAACAGCATATGGATGGTTTGCTAAATGCCCCTTCTTAACAAAACGTTCGTCTGGGAATGACCTGTGGCCCCTCTGGACATGGTTTAATAGGCATCGTGAAAAATGCAGCATCTAGATGAGTGGTTTTCTCTTCCCAATGGAATTAACAAACAGTTGAGTTATTTGGAGATCATGGTGGACCCTAGCTGAACTCCCACGTCTGAGTTCCTGCTTTGCTGGTGTGATTTCCACCTGACCTGTTCAGTGCTGGTGTCTCTGTTCATCCACAGACGTGCTTCATGTCTCCAGGAGTTAATAGTCATTAGAAATGATTTTGAACCCATAGATATGCCTTTGTAGAACCTTCCCCAACTGATTCTAGTTCAGGGTCAGAATCAACTCAAAGAAGGCCTGATTCTTTTTCTACTTCTAAGCTCTACAATAGATTAGAGTCCAGTGTCATGAACAGTTTTGGGAAATGGTATTTATGGCCTCTGATGGGATATTTTGGGGATTCTGAGATACTCAGGGTGTAAGAGCATACTTGTCACGATTTTTGAAAGCTATGTGGAAGTTACATTAGTAACTTTGATTTGTCAACCCTCAATAATGTGATTTGAATCTTTTGTAGTGTGTGAAGTCTGTGACCATGTACATGTAGATGTGGATGTGTGTGCATGTGTGTGTGTGTGTGTGTGTGTGTGTGTGTGTGTGTGTGTGTATTCAAGCTCCCAGAAGACAACTTCATGCAATTCCTCAGACACTGTCTGCTTTATTTATTGAAAAACTTACTGCGACTCATCACATAGGCTAGACCGGCTGCCTGTGATCTCCAAGGATCCACTTGTCTCTACTTCTTCAGTGCTAGCTTTACAAATGTGGCATTATACCTGGCTTTTTCTTCTGACATGGGGGATCAGACCAATGGAACTGTCCCCTCAGTTCTGATAGTGTCCTGTTGACATAGCCTGTCCTTCAAAAACTGAAGACAAGTACTATCCATCTGAATGTCTTACTTCTCTCAAAGAACTGTTGTACCTTTGGTAGTCTTGCCTCTGTGGTCTGAGGGTTTATTTTCAGATCCATTTCTGTCCTTAAACTAAATAGCCACTCTAATGGCATGGGGAGATGGGACTGGATCCATCCTACATTCCCAAATAACTCATATTCTGGAACTTGATAAATATTGAATATGTGCTGCAGTTGGTCCAGGAAACGGAGGGTCCAGCTCCTTGCAGTCTAAAATGTCTTAATTTTCTTGATCTGTCAGCTCTTGGTATCTCATATTGAGCCATTGTAACAGAATGCCATAGACAGGGAAATAGACTTTGTTACTTATATGTCTGGAGACTGGAAGACCAAGGTCAAGTTTCTGGCAGGTCTTGTATGTGGGGAGGGCTTCCTTCCTTCCTTCCTTCCTTCCTTCCTTCCTTCCTTCCTTTTTTTTTTTTTTTGTAAATTTCTGCCTTTTGCAGTGTCCATACAAGGTAGAGAGACAGTCAGCTCTCTGGTGTCTTTCCTTATATAGCTCTAACACCACCCATATCTGTGACCTCATCTATATCTTTTCGCCCCAAATTCCACCGCACTTGCGGGTGGTCCTGCATTGAAATCTGGAGGGCAATTTAGTTCATCCCAGTGGGTGTATTCTTTGACTGTTCACAGACCCAAGTTGTCTTCTTTTATCAAATGAGATGTCACAGAGCTTTGAGAACTCTAGCTAAGGATAAAGAGTGACTTTTTTTCCCCCTGAGGTCTGCCCAGAAAGTACAAAAGTTTTGGTCTTAAGCTATTAAAAAGATAAAAAGTGAAAAGGTGTGACAGATAGACAGGTAGGGAGTGGAGTCACTTTCCCTAGATTTCCAGGAATGCTTTACAACGGAGACCTCAAAATCGTGAGCACTCTGTGTAGTGCTTGCAATTTGTCCACTTCCCCTTAGTTTAGGAGATACAAATTAAGCTGGACTCCTCCTCGTTAAATCATTCCTCTTATGGATGTAAAAGGTTGGTCTCCCCTGATAGAGAAAAGCATCTCTCAGGAGGGACTGCTCCAAGATCCATAAAGGATGCCTGAACCACTCTYATCTCACTCTCACTCTCACGGATCGAATTGGAGTGATCTGTTGTCTCCTCTGCTCATGCTCTGACACTGCTAAAGTGTGGAACAAGATCTGAGGAGAGGCATGGGGCTCAAGGACGCCCCACAAAGCTGCTTTCACATCTCAAGTGTGGCGGCGTCAGCTTAGCGTTCTCTTGCTTCTAGTGAATGCTTTGGAAGGGGTGGCATTCTGGTTTTCTGCTTGTTTGTTTGCTTGTTTTGTTGTTTTAGATTTTCTAAAACAGAACTGCCTACTGGGATAAGACTCCAAGAAACCTCTTGGTAATGAACTAGAAAGCAGAAAAAAGACAGTGGGTTGTGTTTTAAAATAAGATCACATTTCCCCCTGAAGCATCCACATGGTAACATTATACCTACTCTAAGTTTAGAAATCCTGTCTCCGGTATAATTCTGGGGCGCTCTATCAGGGCGTTTCTCCACTGTACTCAGGACCAGCTCTTTCTGTCATTCTCCAAGCTTTACATGCTGCTTCTACATTGCTGTCTCCTGGACCTTGCCATGTCATCTTCACCTGGGCCATGTGCCTTGTAGCTCACAGAAGCATCTCATCATAAGACAAGAAAGCCACAGAGAATAACTTAAAATCCCTAGTGGACGCTGTAGGCCTAGGCTTGTCCCACGTTGGCTCCCACAAGGTCACTTTCCTCCCTGCCTCACGGCCGCGATCAGGCCGGCCATCGGGGCAGCTCTGTATCCAACATTGGTATAACCTTGGCTCCTCCTTTGCTCAGAGCCTGTAATAC
>BDUI01000951.1:44279-59223 GCA_002335545.1 Apodemus speciosus
AGAGAGAGAGAGAGAGAGAGAGAGAGAGAGAGAGAGAGAGAAGAAGAAGTAGAGAGGAGTGGAGGCAGGCCATGACCATGTGGAGAGAGGGGAGAGGGGAGGGAAGCCCAAGAGGGGCAGAGAGGTGAGAGTACAGACAGGTAAGAGCGATGAGAAAGCTGTTTTTTTTATTTTAATTTAATTTTAGTAGTTTCTCTTTCCGCCTCCCTCTGACCATCCCATGTCCTCCCTGTCCAGGGTATCCTGTGTCTCCCCAAAATGCCTCTCATGTTCAAAGCCTCTTTTTCTATAATTATGAAGTAGAGAGAGAGGTAGAGGGAGAAAGGGGTGGAGGAGGAAGAGGAGGAGAGAATGGTTTCTATAATCAATTTGAAAATCTGACAAAGCTAAAACATCGTAATTATACATACACCTACACATTGATTCTATCTCCTTTAGTCTTGTGCCCTTGGGCAAGATGGGTGAAATCTTGGTGTCTCCTCACTAAGAGCAATGTTTTATTCTCACCTGGGCAGGCGTGGCTCAGCTGCGGGCCCAAGCAGTGTCAGAAACTGACTGCTTTCACATGTACACAGCAGAAGCAGAGCTGGTCTTTTGTTAACGAGAAGTGAGTGGGTAGGCGTGTTGACAGCAGTCATGGCATGAGCAGGAGGTGGGCAGAGAGGAGTCAGGATGACCCAGGCAAACAGAGGTATCAGAAGATGGGCTTTTTGTCGTCAGGGTTCTGACCAGAGCTGGTCCAGCGTGTCAGGTCCTAGGTTCAGGATACTGTCTTCTTCCTTCCCCCTCTTTGGGCCGCATGAAGATGGCACCTGATACTCTGAGCTTGCATCTGCTGACAACTTGCTTCTATTTTTCTCCTCCTCTGTTCAATTTCAGTTCCTGGCATGCTCAGCTGAGGTTTGAAAGTGACACCCCAGCTGGTCCCCTCTATGCCCACTCTTACTGATTATTTTTGAAATCCCTTCTGCTTGGCAAGACTTACTCTAGTTGCCGCTATGCAGTCTTCGGCAGCCCGCTCTGTTTTGACACAGACTCATACTTGGAGCCTTCCGCCAACAGTCCTCTTTGTTATTGAACATCTGTCTTCAAGGCTTCAAATTTTGTTGTTGGTAGATGTCCAACTATCCTTGAAAGGAGCTGGGCCTCTTGGTGGTTTCAGTTCTAGGCCAAGGAATATACAGGACCCCTGTGTTTTAACACAATTCTAGCCAACAAAGTGCTTTATATTAGTGAAATGCTCATAAAGATGGAACAGCCTTAAATTGCTTTAATAGTGGTTTTTGTTGCCAGGATTTACCAAATTCAGAGTACAGTCTATTCTTATTGTCCTGGCCATCAAATATCAAGTCATAGAAAAACTAATTGGAAATGAGGGTAGATGGTAGATTAATTTTTTTTTAAGATCTGCTACTAGAGTTATTCCAGGGAAGGGAGCTATTTTTGGAAAGTATCTGCTTTGAGGGCTTGCAGGAGTCTATGTGTCTGAAAGGATTTAGAAATATCTGTGCATGAGACCTTGAAACTAGAGAACAAGGGAAAAAAGAAACAGGCTGGAATGATGTCCAAAGGCCACTGAGGTGGCCCAGTTAGAGGTGGGGAAGCCCAAGGAGTGTTGTTCACAGAGATGACAGCCGCTCTTCCCAGGGGCTGGCTTTTAGTGATGTCACGCTTAGTTTTCTGGTCTTTGATTAAATTTGTTGTATTTCCCAAAGCATATTTTTTGAAAGCAATGTACAAGGTATATGTGTGTATGAATTAGAAGGACATACATATGTGGTGCATAAGTGCGTGTCTTTGTATGTGTGAAAGAGAGGCACACAGAGAAATGGAGGGTCAGAGACAAAGGGGAGAAACAGAACAGTTTATGTTGAAGGAAGAATCCAAGTTTTTCCTTAGGAGGACCGTGGCATTCCACAACAGAATGGATGCTGGGGTCGTGTAGAGAGAGCTAGTTCAGCAGAAGGAGTCCTGAATTCAAAATGGTAGAAAGGTATGGACCCATTTTACAGAAGACTAAAATGAAATGAGACTCACAGTCGATCTCATCTTGATTGTAAGGAATTTAGGAATGGCAGGGTGTCTTCTAAAATGCCAAGGGTTAATGATGTTACTATGCAAACATGGCTATTCCCCCCATTCTCAACTCAGCATTTAATCTAGACTGCTCCTTTACCTTGGATTTCCTGCCTGGTTGTCATCCTGCGAGGACTTTTTGTCTTCCCATGTTCCTCTTTGGCTACATTTTTAGCAGACAGAAATTAAGAGGTGAGGGCATGAAGTCTGTAATGGCTTGGATGCTAGATCTTTTCAACAAAATTTTGATTCAGGGACCTGAAAGAAGAGTTTATAGCTGCCGTGGTCGAGCACACCTGTAATCATGTTACTCTGGAGGATGAGGTAGGATGTTCCCAAGGTAGGGGCTAGCCCAGGCTACCCAGCAAGTTCAAGGGCAGACTGATCTATCCATGAGGAAGCTTGGTCTTTAAACAAGCAACCAACAAGGAAAGTGCAATTCAACAAAGGTGACTTTGTTTACAAAGACTGACTAGGACACTGGTTTTGTGAGATGAGGTTTTCATGGAAGACTCTGAATGGCTGGATGATAAGACCCCTGTACAGTGTTTTCCTGAAACCTCGCATGGCTTTACAGCCATGCATATCTATCTCATAACGTTGACGGGGTCAACACCACCCACCTCTCTCCACCGTGCTGGGTGGTGTCAGTATCAGCTGCTGACTCCCGGTTCATTAGTCAGACAGGATACACATAAACCTATGTGGAAGACTCACATGAGTGATATTACCAGAATGAAAATAGGTGCAAATAAATGTAAAATTCACAAGGACAGTGTCACAGCTCTTTAAGACCCAATAAAAGTCCACTTTCATAAGTACCACCTAGTTTCCTGGTACCTAATAAATACATCTGAGAGCTAGGCAGAGTCAGAAGCATGATTGGGTCCTAAGCTTGCTTTTATTTATTTATTTATTTTACTAATATAAACTGTCTAAATGAAGCTTTGGGGCATGCTTATACTACTAAATAGGGTGGAAATTTTTACTCAACTTTTATTTTCCTGATACTCTTCATGTGATTGTTTTGGAACTCATTGCATAATACATGTCAGAGTTCTTCTACGAGAGTCAACAGGCGATCTGCAGCGTGACTCTTGTTGGCTCTCAGATCTTGGACAATGCTATTTCTTCGGGCATTCAGTTTCCCGTGTGTTAAAAGAATTAGTCTGCTAAGGCTATGGATATCATGCAGGGTAAGTGGGATAATGTATGTACTTGTCTCAAGCCTGGCAAATACTAAGTATCCAACAAATGAGTGCTATTGTTACAAGGTTGCAGTAATAAACCCTATTGTTTCTTTTTTTTTTTAGAATGAAAAATTACTTACTTTAATCATTGCAGATAGGAATGTTAGATAGATCAAATATGTTCATCCTGCCTGATAAATTGAATTATTTTCTGTAAGAATCATTCTAACAAAGGAAAAGAAATTAAAAAAAAATACAATTTACTCCCGATTCGTTTTTAAAATTTAATTTAGTTATTTTTACTTATTCACTTTACATGCCACTCATTACCCACCCCCTATCACCCCCCTACAATCCTTTCCCCATCCCCCACCCTGGGTATGCCCCCACCCTGGCACCTCAAGTCTTTGTGAAGCTAGGCGCTTCTCCCACTGAGGCCAGACAAGGCAGCCCAGCTAGAAGACCATATCCCAGAGGCAGACAATAGCTTTTAGGATAGTCCCAGCTCCAGTTTTTGGAACCCACATGAAGACCACGGTGCACATCTGCTACATGTGTGCAAGGAGGCCTAGGCCCAGCCCGTGTATGCTCTTTGGTTGGTGGTTCAGACTCTGAGAGCCCCAAGGGTCCAGATTAGTTGACTCTGCTAGTCTTCTGGTAGAGTTCCTATCCCCTCAGAGACCTCAATCCTTCTTCCTCTTCTTCCGTAAGAGTCCCCAAGCTCCATCCACTGTTTGGCTGTGGGTGTCTGTACCTGTCTGAGTCAGCTGCTGGGTGGAGCCTCTCGGAGGACCACATGCTCCGGTCTGCAAGCATAAAGAGTATCATTGATAGTGTCGGGAACTGACGATTGCCCGTGGAATGAGTCACAAGTTGGGCTGTTTCTTGGCTGGGCATTCCCTCAGTCTCTGCTCCCTTTCCCGTGCCTGCGTTTCTTGTAGACAGGATAAATTTTGGGTTGAAAGTTTGGCGGGTGAGTTGGTGTCTTTATCATTCCACTGGGATTCCTGCCTGGCTACTGGAGGCAGCCTCTTCAGGTCCCGCATCCCCAGTACTGTGAGTCATAGCTAAGGTACGACCTCCCCCCCCCCCCGCCCCGATTCTTGGGCGCCTCCCTTATCCCAGGTCTCTGTCTTGTCCTGGGGATGCTCCCATCCCCCATCCCAGTCAGCTGCATCTCTCTATCCACTCCTATCCACTCTAATGGTCATCCAGCTTTCGCTCGAATGCCCCACCCCTCACCCCTCCCTCCATTTTCTTTCTCTCCATCTACCTCTTATGACTATTTTATTCCTCCTTCTAAGTAAGATTCAAGTTTCCTTGCTTGGGCCTTCCTTCTTGTTTAGCTTCTTTGTGTTTGTGGAGTGTAGCATGGGTAGCCTGTGTTTTATGGCTAATAGCCACGTATTAGTGACTGCATGCCGCGCATGTCCTTTTGGGACGGACTCCCAATTCTTATATGTAATCAAAGCCTCAATGTTCTCCCTGCGTGTTTTCTTCCAGCTCTTTACTGACACGCATGTCGACATTACTGTCATCTGTGTACACAGGCACCCTTCTACGTTCTGCATTTTAATATGTCTTATTCAGAATTGTATCTGTTTATTCCGTGGGGTGCAGGGGTCAGGATGTAGGGCCTTGATAGTGATGGTGCTGATAGTCCTACCTTTTAGGACTTCTAAAAAAACCTGGAGGGCCCATAGAAAATTGACATTTTAACAGATGTTAAAATGTCCTAGATCTTTTGTTTGGGAGATTTATTTAGCTTTTACAACGATTTTTAAATTTTTGAGATTAATATAATTACATCATTTAACTTTTCCACTTCCCCCCATATACATTCTTGCTCTTTTTCAAATTCTTGGGTTGTTTTCAAAGTTATTGTTTTAAACTTATTGTTGTTTAAGAGCTGAAAGAGAACTCAAAGGGAGAAAACACAGGCTTTGATTACATATAAGAATTGAGAATCAATCCCAAAAGGACATGCATGGTTTGTACCCAGAAGTGGATATTAGCCATAAAATGCAGATACCACAATACACTCCAAAGACCCAAAAATATATATATACTCATAACTACATAGATGCAACCTTCTCAGTCCGTAGAATGTTACTTGTATGTCTGCTTTTAGTGCTGGCCATTTGGTGCTTGATAGCAATAAGGCCTGTTATCAACAGAAGAAGGTAAATGAAAATGTGAGAAATCTTGCATTTGTCTTTGCGGGACTCGCACACAATATCATCTACACGTGCATATCCTCTGATGCCAGGTCTCACCGAGCAGATAAGGACCCAAGACACACTTTCTGCTCCTTCTTTGAGGAAGGAGCCATTTCTCTGATTCTCCCTCTTGCTGTAGCCTTGCAACCACATTGATGTGTGTGAAGGCTTGAGGTGACATGTCTCTTACCTAACAGTACCATGTTTATCACACAGCAGTTTACAGTTGTCTGGGAACAACGAAAAGGGAAAGAAAGTGACATGGCAGGGTCCTTCGCTCTCTCTTTGAGGTCTGTTTCCTCAAAGGCACACAGCAGAGTTCAGCAAAAGGGGACAGAATGCTTGGTTTCGGGGGCACTTCTTTCCTGGGGGTGGGGGAGACTATTTTTCTCTGAGTCTTCTCAATTTTAGACAAAAGATGAAACACAGAAATTCTACTCCAGATCACTGAGTGTGACTGACACATTTGAAAATATCTTTTTACTAAGCCAGGAACCAGGGCTAGTGTGAAAAATGCTGCCCTCAGGAAAAACTGTATTGGATCCCTGTCGGAGATTTCTCCAGGACAGAAAAAAAAAAACCCCATAAAACAAAAAACCCACGAACCCTCAGTTCTGAGGAATGTCCACTAGATGGCAGCATGACTCCAGTTAAAGTGTGGTGTCTTACAAAAGGGGGCGTTCTTAATCTTAAATGGAGAGGTTGGAATGCCAAAAGCTTTCTATATATAAATCTAAAGGTATCCTAAGCTTGTATGTGCGTGAACACGTGTGCTTGCTTGTACACATGTCACAGAGCTCCTGTGGAAACTGAAGGACAACTTTTTCGGAGTCAGTTCTATCTTGAGACCATGGATCAGCCAAGAGGCTGAGTTTAGTTGTCAGGCTTGTGTTGCTTGCTGTAAGCGATTTACCTTTTCAACGGTCTCACCCACCCAAGAGTTTCCTGCTATCATCTGAAGCACACTGGTACTCGGTCCGTAATTTTTTTTACTATCAGTTTCTAAGCAACATATGATTTAAGGCAGCTTCATGCTGTAGCTTAAAAGCCTTTCGTAGTCCAACTCACGTTTGGATTTGGATGGCCAGTCACAGGTTTGCCTGGCTAAGGCTCCACTCTTCAAAGGGCAGGCGATGTTGATTTGCTAACAGGCTCTGAAGCCATTCGAAGCGGACCGCGCAGCTATGATTCTATTAGCTGCTGTTATATCATGATTTTTCACTCGATTGTGGGATGTGACCATTTCTTCTTTTTCTACTGCAATTTCATATTAGCGCAGACTCATTTTTGACCTTTGACGGAGGCAATATATTGAATAATGATGTTTGCACCGAATGCCTGGTGGTGCATTAGCTGTCAGCCGTGCAGAGCAAGATGCTTGGCGGTTTCGCTGTAGAGGAATATATGCTGGGACTTACACCTAAGGTGCATTCTTTAAGTCGAAGCAAATTCTTTCTCAACACTGACTTAAGATCACGATTCTTAATTTTATTGATTCAATTGTTTTTAAGCAGCTGGGGAATTGAGAGTGGACCAGAGAGTTTGGGCCGAAGACCGTCAGTGATGGCTTTCCAAATTTAAGGATTAGTGGAAGATAGATGACAGGATGTTCGTGGGGAACCAGGGCGCTACCGTGGCTGCCCGCCATTGTCACCATCTGCTATCTTTAAGACACGTCCAGGTGGTCACGACAAAGTAAGTTTGAGATGTGTGCGCAGTAAGTCTGGTTAATCGAGTTAGTTAAGTGAATGCACACATGCACACGTAACTGTATATACGCACATACGCATGTGCATACACGCCGTCCCACCCACAGACACCGGCCCACTGGCACAAGCCACTCTGTTAGGTTTCATTCTCCGTAAAGAACCTGATAGCTAGTGGGTAAGGTGTGTTCAGACGTGTCCTGTGTGAGTTTCACAGCCCTGTGATTTAAAACAGAAGCAATCGTGCTGGAGAGATGGCTCAGCAGTTTAGAGCACTGGATTGAACCAAGGTTCCATTCCCAGTACTCACATGGCAAGAATGATTTATCTATATAAGTCTAGTTCCTGGGGATTCAATGCCCTCTTCTGGCCTCCTTGAATACCGCATGTATGTGGTGCTCAAACAGGCAAATACCCAGACACATACAGTGGAAAAATAAAAAGTCATTTAAAAATAGAACACACGAAAAGGAAGGAAGCAGCCTCTGCTCACACAGCTGGCCGGTAAACAGAATTCAGAAACACAATGGTGAGACACACATCCGCGGCCCACAGGGGCCCTCAGCAGATTGCTGCTTCCCTCTGTCTACCCTTCGCGACAATCCTCGGCAGAGCGGTCTCTTACCATGCTCTTTCCAGCTCAATACTTTATAACGGATGCTTCTTCAAGCTCTTTCTTTGAGGGTGTGAGCCTGATCTTCAAAATTCCATCCTGGGGTCTCAGTGCCCCCCCATGCACTGGTTCTGCTTCTATTTGGGGGCGGGGTGCGCGGGGGGTGGGGGGGAACTTGTCGATCGATCCGATTCGTGGTCCTCAGGGTGATGATCAGGCAGAGGGCCCCTTAAGCAACAGGCATTTCTGAGGATGTGGCCAAAAGAAGACAGCCCCAGCCGTCAGGCCGCAAGGGGCTTTCCCAGCTGCGGGGACGGACAGCGATGTTCATTTATAACTCTGCAAGCAGGGCTCTCACTGGGGCGGTGAGTGTCGAGAACACGGGATGTTGAAGGGAAAAGCTGTTGCCCAGGATCTTAGAGTATCAAGTTTTTTTTTTTTTTTCCCTCCCCACAACAACAAGCGCAGACAAGCAGTAAAGGACACAGCCAGAGCATAAAACACCGCTGAGAGTTGAGGAAGTGTCAGTCAACAGGGAAGAAAGCGCTCTGGCTCCCAGTGGCTGAACCTCCCATAGAGGTAACAAACGTCTGGGGAGAGCAGCAGCACCTTGTGACATTTGCTAAGTGGCTCTGATGATTGACTTCTCAATTGAGTTTCTGTATGGAGCAGAGCAAGCGGTGTGAGGGAAAAGCAATTTTCCCAATGGGAGTGTAAAATCTTTCAGCCTAATGAAATGTTTTTTTCTGGTCTAGAGATAACAACCCACTTTTGGGTTTTATGCCTCCTATTGATTCTTTGTGTATTTTTTATAGAAGCCCTGATGAAATTCAGTTAATTGTATTTTGTTAGACTGTGAGATTGTCTTTTTAAATATTCTCCAAACCTCCATGTACACGGTATCTCTCCATCTTCTCCCCCTCTCCCTAACAAGGTGCTTACCTTTGATGAATGGTTTGTGGCAGCTTAAAAAAAAATCTTCAAAATCTACCCTTTTGATCCCCCTTCCTGTTTGAATAATTGTGGAAACGCTGAAAAAGCCAAGTTCTGCTCAGCAGTAAGAGGTTGAAATACGGTCATTAAATCCTGATGGGTTTTTCATTCTGCATCCCATAATTTTAAGGAGCACGGTTTTTGTAAGATGGTTGGATAAGTGCAAAAAGTATATAAAAAATGGTGGCAGTGGGGTCTGCAAGGAGCTTTGCAGAAGGCTGGCTTTATTTGGAGAGAGAGAGAGAGAGAGAGAGAGAGAGAGAGAGAGAGAGAGAGAATGGATAAAACGTCCAAAGCTGTGTAAGTTCTTCGGGGTTAGCATCACTTTACAGGGCTGTGCCAGAAGCAGGATGTGGGAACATCTGTGATTTGGTAGCTGGTGGCTGGGGCTATTGTGTTCTCTCTCTCTCTCTCTCTCTCTCTCTCTCTCTCTCTCTCTCTCTCCCTCTCTCTAAAATCCTTGGCGCTTTATTTAGGGATGGCATTATCTCCAGAGAACTGCTTGGCTGTTGGGCAGTAAAAGGAGTTAATTCTTGAGATAAAGGTTCTCATAAAACAACCCGGGCAGGAAGACTTTGTGGTTTAGAGAAAGTGTACTCTTTATTGAATGGCTGGGGCGGGCATTGGAAGCAGAACTACATTTATAATTGTTTAACAGACAAAGAGATTTCGAATAGATTTCAACCGAGGACAGCAAAGAATCACGCTGAAAAAATGAAGGGCAGGGAGAGGCGAGGCGTGGTGGTCTGCACAACGCGACCACAGGATTTAGGCGTTTTGTGTTTCAATCCTGGTTTTGCTTAGAAGCCACATGTGTTTGGGTAAATCTCCCCATGTTTCTACGCTTTGGTTTTCCTACCTGTAAAATAGAGACTTTGTAGGGGGCTGAATGAAGAAGTTTAAATGGGTCTCAATGTACCCTGTCAGCAGTTACCAGGCCAGTCTAGTGTTACTGTAATTCCTTTTACGTAAGTAAAGAAAGTGAACACATTGAAAGCTGAAAACTTCCTGGGCCATTGAAAGTGGCAGATTTTGAACTGAGATAGTCTAAGACTGATAAACACAAAACAAAACAAAACAAAACACATGCACATTAATACCATTGAACACACCCTGGAGAAATAATCCTTGGTTTGTGTGCCTGACTATGCTGTGGCTCCAACATGTTAGGACTTAGGAGAACTCTTCTAGAAGGCAGAAACTCTTGAGCAAATGCAAGGTGGTTCTGTTTCCCAGTGGTCACACTGTTGTCGTTTGAATGAAGGCGTCCCCTCCACAATCCATTTTGAAGCAATCCTCATTGAAGAGGCGGGGCTTAGCTGATGGTATAGACCAGGTGGTAAAGTATATGCTTTCCACACATGAAGTCATGGGTTTGATCCTCAGCCACATATAGTGTGGTAGTGAATGCCTGTAATCCCAACACTCAGGAGAGGGACATGAGATGATCAGAATTTCAAGGTCATCCTGTGCTGCGTAGAAAATTTGAGGCTAACTTGCACTAGGTGGGAAGTTATTAAATTTTGAGAGCTCTTCTGCCATGAGTTAATTATCACCTTATAAAAGGGTAAGAGGGGACTATCACAGGGCTCTTTTGCTCTCCAGATCCCTTCTCCACTTTTTAATAAGAGTCACAGTGTTGGAAATATCACCTTATAGGTAGAAACTAGATCAGTGTTTCTCAACCTTCCTAATGCTGTGACCTACCAATTCAGTTCCTCATGTTGTGGTGACCCCCAACCATAAAGTTATTTTCATTGCTACTTCATAACTGTAGTTTTCCTAGTGCTGTGAATTGTAATGTAAATATCTGATATGCAGGGTACCTGATATGTGACCCCATGGGAGTATCAACCCACAGATTGAGAATCACTGGATTAGATCCTCACTACGTTCTGAATCTGCTGGCACTTTGACTTTGGGCTTCCAAGCCCTTCACAACTACGAGGCATAAATCTTCCTTACTAGTAAGTCATCCAGTCTCTGCTGCGTGAGACAGAGGCACAAGCAGATGAAGATACCAACCTCACTGGGAAGATGTAGTGGTATCTTCCTAAATCTGTATACTGAAGAGCTATCTATGAGGCAGCTCCTTGGAGCATCATGTAACAAACCACCCCACTGGGATGGTTCAGAGCAGCTGAACTGTAGTTACAGAGCATCTGTACCGGAGGCCAGTAGTTTGAAATGGAGGGATCAGCTGGGCCACAGCCCCCTGAAGGCTGAAGGTTTGGTGTCCTTAACTGCTGGCAGTCTTTGGATTTCCTTTGCTTGTTTCTGTCCCTCTTTCCCTACATCTCTTCATATCAACTCTTTCCCACCAATGTCTGCTCCCAAGCTTCCTGTTTTTAGGGAACGGAGATGTAGCACAGTGGTGGAGTGTGTGTCTAGCATGCACAAGGGACACCACTATTAAATCCAGATTCCATGGTTAACTAGTGCAAAGCAACTATTACTTTCCTATTGGGGCTGTAATAAGCCACACACAGTGGCTTAAACACACACATTTATTATCTTCTGGTTCTAGAGGTTGGAAGTCTCAATGAGTCTTATGGGGGTCTTACAGAGCTACAATTAAGATGTCAGCAAAGACGTGTCCTTGTGGAGCTTCTAAGGGAGAGAATTCATCCCTGTCTTCTATCTTCCAGAAGCCACCTGCATTCCTTGGTTTATGGCCCCTCCCTCAATCTTCAGAGCTCCAGGTGTAGTTATCTTTGAACCTCTCTGAATCCCTACTTTATCTATTTTAGGGTCCTTGTGATTATATTGGGCCCACTTGGATAATACCCTAAAATCTCTTCCTGTCAAGAGCTGGACCTTAGTCACATCTGCAAAATGTTTTCCATGTAAACTAGTACAGTAACAAGCTCCAGTGTGTGGGACAGGGGTGTCTCTTGAGGGACTTGCTTTGTTTGTCTTGGTCTTCAAGCCTCTTCATAGAGGAAATTGGGATCCTCAAGTGGTTTTGCTTCACAAGTTTACCGGTAAGAGGATTAAAAAGAGGCCTGGCATAAAGCGAGTCTCTCATTCTGCAGTGGCGGTTCCTCCTGTGCCCTGTTTTAATTCCCTTTAAACTGTGGACACCTGTGCAGACATCTCTGATGCTTGACTGTACCCAAACCAAAGCATGTCTGTCCTGTTTCCTGAGGAGTCAGCGGAACTTAGTGTGCCTAGTGAGTGATGGGCAGGCTGGCTTGAATGACATTTGCATTGGCCACACTTCAGTCTGTTTGCTTCACTGTTCTGCCACATGGTCTTACTTGTGATCATGCCTGCAAGAAGAGGCCTTCAACAATTAAGCATTCCCTTTTTAGTGTCTTCCATGTTAAAAATTTTTGATTGGCTAAATTGAGGCAGAATGGCAGGGCGGAAGAATGGTTACTCTTCAGCCCTGCCATTCTGCCTCAATTTAATTCTTTTAGAGCATTTAATGTGTCTTATATAAGTAGCCTAAAGCTGTATGAATAGAGTGGAAGAATAAAAAAATGATTGTTTTCATAACTATAATAACAATATAAATAATTGAACACTTTATAGTGCTACAAAGGACTTTGTCATTCGACTCTCAAATACATGGCTGATTTGATGGTCATGTGGGTGTCCTAGTGTCCAGATACTGTCAGAGTGACCTTGGGATCCGAGTACTTGCTTTCTAACCCTACTAGTGACAGTTATGAACTCAGGAACAGAAGGCAAGCCAGAGATCCACTCTGAGCCTCCGTATTACAGTTCCTCATAGGGTTGCAGTGAAGAGTCATCAGGAACACTTCCACCATGCATCTCCAGCTCTGACACCATCTCAGCGACTGAGACACACAATAATCGCTATTATTGTCATTGCTGATATGGCTATAATAAGATTAAAACAAGACCTTCAAGTCTTGATTTTAACTGTGCAATTGAGTTACTAGAAGCTATAATACAAGCAAGATTTGTAAAAGTAGGTGAGGGAATCCTTGAGTTACAATTCACTCGATTCAGCCTCAGATGGATTACAAGGATGGACTAAAGAGCTGGAGATCAAAAGAGGTGTGGGATTCAGAATGCAGCAGGGTTGGGGATGTAACTCACTTGGTAATGTATGTTTGTAGTCTTTATGAGACTTTGGGCTAATCCCAGTATTGCATAACCTGGGTGCATTGGTGTATATCTGTAATTTCAGCACTGAAGAGGTAGGTATTAAAGGATTGAAGTTCCAGGTCATTCTTGCTTAGTAGAATTTGAAGCTAGCCTAGTCTACATAAAATCCTATCTCACACAAGCAAGCAAGTAAGCAAGCAAGCAAGCAAGCAAATAAACAAGAAACTTTTATATCAATTCTACCTATAAATATTTGGCAATTTGGTGGGTACCACAGACCAGAATGTGACTCTGATTCAGAAATCCAGAATGAGATGGATTTTCCAACCAATTACTAGGAGAGTAAAGAGGGATTGTCAACGAGTTGGTGTGGACTACATTCCAGCATATTTCTAGGCAAGGAAAGCAGATTCTGTTGAGCAGGTACCCAGGGGCCACCGCTGACACCAATGTAGATGGCTATCAGCAAGCATGGGGTAGGGGCCAACATGGGTTTCCTTGTTGAAGAAAATCCTTCTGTCAGCTGGAAAATGTAAAAGTATCTTCTATTCCTGATTTAATTGTCTTCTTTGAGGCTTACTACCTCAGTCTGCTAACCAAGGACTAGTCCTGGAAGCTTCTAGCCTCTGTACAATCTTATCTAGGTCTAGAATGTTTCCATCCTCTGAGACGTACTGCTAAATAATCTTATCCCTTCCTAGTTCTTTCTGATCTCTGGTTGGCTGATTCAACTCAACTGTTCTGACTCAAACTCCTCTCCCAGCTGACTGATTCAACCTAGCTTCTCTGGGATTCTCCTGAATTGCTCTGCTTGACCTCAAACTAATTCTAGCATTCTTTTCTAATCTTCTGTCTCCTTCTTATTCTCTGGTTCCTTCTGTCTTCACCTGTGTATAGCTTGTTCTCTCTTCAATCTGTTTCTGTAAACTTTCCTGGTAAAACTGCCTTCTCCTTTTTTCCTGCACTGCTCTCTTAAGTAGCTTCCTTTTCTTCTCTCTCCTTATGAGAGTTGGGCATATCCTATTCTGTCAAATCTTTCTCTGATTCATTACTTTGTCTGTCACTCAGTTAGACACCACTTTCAAACACAATCACTTCCTTCTACAAGCTAACTTTACCTTCATTGATTGAGATTAAAGGTGTATACTAAGGGCGTACCTGTGTTATAGCCAGAGAGATTAAAGGTGTGAGTTAAAGCCTGAGTCACATGACAACTAGAAACTTCTTTTTTCAGAAAATAACACAATCTAAGGGTTCACAGTGAGATCGAATACCCAGCAAGAGGAGAAGACTATAGGACTTCTAGGGAGAAAATCTAGAGATGGGGCAAGCAAGAGGGAGAGGGATTCAGGGAAGGGTTTGGTCAAGAGAAACAAACTAAGGGCCAAGTACTTAACTCCTATGACATGTAATCTCTTTGCTTCCACTTTCCATTCATATTCTGATTCAGAAGGGTTAGAAACCATGATGTTGGGACAAGTCTGAGGAGAAAGAATGACAATACTCAATGCAAAAACAGAAGGCAATTACCATCTTCTAGGCAGTTAGCCTTCTCCAGTAGGCTGTGAACATTGAAAGGCTGAAAAGCATAATAATTTTTTTTTATCTAATTGGATAAGAGACATGAGTTGAATTGAGATTTCTTTCCTTAGTTGAAAATATTTAATGCACTTATGAAATGTGTTCTATATCAGGTTCTAACGCAGGAGAAAGCCAGTCCTACGGAAAGAGTTTCATGGGTATCTCTACAATTTACATTTGCACATTATAGTAGTTATGTCATCCCTTCTGACGGTAACCCAGCAGGTATCATTGCAGTAAGTATTTCAAAAAGGTAAGGGGTATTGTAGTGGCTATTCCTAGTTGTCAACTTGACTATATCTGGAATGAACTACAATCAAGAATTGGAGTTGGTGAAGATCTTTTCCCAATTTGTAGGTTGTCGATTTGTCCTTTTAACAGTGTCTTTTGCCTTACAGAAACTCTGTAGTTTAATAAGGTCCCATTTGTCTATTCTTGATCTCAGGGCATAAGCTATTGGTGTCCTGTTCAGGAACTTTCCCCCTG
>BDUI01000951.1:80225-123522 GCA_002335545.1 Apodemus speciosus
GGAAGAGTAGGATTCCCCAGGGCGCAGAACCCACGCCTGTCTGGGCCACGGGAAACACTGTTCTATTCAGTTCCTGAGTGCAGGTTACTGCCTGACTGTTTGCGACCCCCACGAACTTAAACTTGGTATAACTGCATAGCTCGGGTCAACACCAGTACCTGGTCCTTCCGTCTGGCTGAAGCATCAGCTAGGCAGGCTGCGGTGGCAGGCAGTGCCAGATCTCCTGCAGGGCTCAGAGCCAAGCCCGGCTGGCCCACGGGGCCCGCTGATCAGCTTAACTCTTGAGCGGAGATAGCTGAGTCCCCAGACGCCTTAAATTTGTGGTTCCCGATTGCCGGAGCTCACTCAGTGCGAGCAGGCCGTAGCTAAGATGGCGGCAGCCGGTATCTCTTTCTAAAGCCATTCTCTCACAGCACTTGATTCTACAGCCAGCCTATCTGTTTCTTTTCTGATCTTAGAAGCCAACAGTGTGCATATACAATTCATAGGGGCTGTATGTGGAATTGATTCTCTGCTTTTCTAGTCAGGAAACTGAGGTTGCAACTCAACTAGTCTCCCAGACACTGAAGCAAGTGTTAGAAGCAAGTTTGTTTTCCTCCAATGTATTTTGAAGGATTTCTGCTCATCGTCTGAGAGAGCCTCCCAGAAATTGAGATAGCTTGATAACATATTAGAAGGTGTTCAATCCTGAGCCCCACCCAGAGATGGGGCCACTAAAGAGGAGTTCAAGTCACATTTTAGTTTATGTTGCTCCTCTTTAGAGGGATGGAACTCTATTGTACTCATGAGTGCAAATTATGGGGAAGCAAAATTAATCACCAAACAGTACAGTGCAAGGAAAACATATCAAGATAAAATTAAACCAGAGTGATTGTAGTTACCTACATTGGTTGTGTGTCATTTACTTGGGCATTTTAAAAGAGAATCATGAATAGAAAAGACAAGTGGCTATCAGGAAAAAGTGTTAGGTGTGGTGATGTAGAAATATCAGCCTCGACTTGTACTAAATGCACTAAGAGACCTCAGAGAATTTTTTAATTTATTTTTTTAATTTTTTTATTGGATATATTCTTTATTTACATTTCATTACCCTTTTCCTGGTTCCCCACCCCCAAAGGTCCCACATGCCCTTTTCCCTCCTCCTGTTCCCCCATCCAGCCCTTCCCACTTCCCTGTTCTGGTATTCCCCTACACGGATGCATTGAGCCTTTCCAGAACCAGGGTCCACTCTTTCCTTCTTGTTGAACAGCATTTGGAAGGTGGACTGTGTCTTTGGTGTTCCAAGATTCTAGGCTAATATCCACTTATCAGTGAGTGCATACCAACTTCTAACATAGTTGTCTCCTTGGTATCCAAAAGAGGGCACCTCAAAATACCTATTGTCAAAATCATGTGGGGGAACTTGCAACTTTAGAGATGAACCCTCTTTGGAAGAAGATGACTCTATTCTGGTTTTATTGTTCAAATAATTTATTATTGTCCATTTGGCAAATGTCTCTAAGGTATCTTCTTTGTCTAGCCTGCCAGGAAATCTTGTTTGCAATTGAACCCACCTACAAAATGTCCCCCTAGGATGTTCTTATGTGATACTGTACTTCAGCTAAGCAGTCATTTATGTGTGTCTGCATTGAATACTTGCTTGCATGTTCCTTTCACATATCTTTGATGGACCACACTGAAGGAACATTTTCTAGTCTCTTTGAGGTTATACCAATGGGAAATCCTGTGCATTAGAAAAATGACATAAAAGCCCAAATAAATGGTAATGTTGTTAGACAAATCCTGCTTGGAAGAACCTTCATGATTTATATATCTTCAATTTAAAATTCACCTAGTCAGACACAAACTTGGAAAAAATTCCATTAATAACAAAACCTTGCCTGCTTGAGATGAACTTGACCTTTCTGAGAACAAATATTACAAACTCATTTGGGCTCCTAATTCCCTATCATAATTAATACATTGCCAACCATCTGATTGCTAAAATGGATCCAGAAGAAAATAGAAATTTTAATTTGTTTTGTTTTGGCTAAAACATGTAACTGATAAACTTATAAGTCTGAATATCCAGTAGTTTGGGAATTGTAGCCACCGCCCCTCATCCCTGACTGGGCAGAATTGATCAAATTAATCCTATTTTTTTTGAAGTTTGTACACGCAATATTATCTTTATTTTTTGATTAGACATTTTCTTTATTTGCATTTCAAACGTTATCCCCTTTCCTGGTTTCCCCTCTGAAAGCCCCCAACTCCTCCCCCTTCCCCCTGCTCACCAACCCACCCACTCCAGCTTCCCTGTCCTCACATTCCCCTACACTGGGGTATTGAGCCTTCACAGGACCAAGGGTCTCTCCTTCCTTTGATGTTCAACAAGGCCATCCTCTGCTACATATGCAGCTGGAGACCTGGGTCCCTCCATGTGTACTCTTTGGTTGGTGGTTTAGTTCCTGGGAACTCTGGGGGTCTGGTTGGTTGATATTGTTGTTCTTCCTATGGGGTTGCAAACCTTTTCAGCTCCTTCAGTCCTTTCTTTAACTCCTCCATTGGGGTCCCTGTGCTCAGTCCAGTGGTTGGCTATGAGCATCTGCCACTGCATTTGTCAGGCTCTTGCAGAGCCTCCCAGGAGACAGCTATACCAGACTCCTGTCAGTGAGCACTTCTTGGCATCTGCAATAGTGTCTGGGTTTGTCTGTATATGGGATGGAGCCCTAGGTGGGGCAGTCTCCGTATGGCTTTTCCTTCAGTCTCTGCTCCACACTTTGTCCCAGTATTTCCTTTAGAAAGGAGTCATTCTGGTTATAAATTTGGAGATGAGTGGGTGGCCTTCCCCAAACCTTGCCTAGCCTCTGAACCTCATTTTTTAGCTTTGGCTGAGACCTCAGATGTGATAATTAATTTTGTGTGTCTAATACAGCCAGGCTTTAGTGCACAGATGCTTAGTCCATCATTCCTGTAGATGTATCTATGGTGGGGCAGTGAATAAGATTAACATTGCAACTGGGGACTTTGAATGGAGTGGGTTACCCTCAGTAGTGTGGATGGTTCACCTAATTAGTTGGAGGCTTTAGTACCATGGACCTCCCTGAACAGATGAGAATTTTTCTTAAAGATAGTCTTTGGAATCAGCCGTCCTCAATTTTAGCCTGATTGATGTTCCATTCTTGTTGAAATTGTATTTCTACAATTGTGTGATTCAAACTTTAACATAAGTCCATCTCTGTGTCTCCCATCTGTCTCTGTCTCCATCTCTAAATCATTGTTAGCTATCTCCTATGTCTCTGTCTCTCTTTCTCAGTTCTGTCTCCATTTCATGTCTATTATCTTTTTCCTGATCCCCTGTCATGTTTCCTCCTTACCAGGAATGTCTCCTCTTAATTGTGTAAGTGTTGGAATAGCTGCAACCAGAGCGAGAAGCAGGTGGGATAGGAAAGGGAAGATTTTAAAGATTGTTTTTGGTATATAGGGGAGTCTGGAAATGGGCAGAAAACATGCAAATACTGTTAACCTCTCTGGGCAGCCAGTATGACTTTCTAGCTAACTTCTCTAGCACTAGACTATGCAACTTAGAGCTTTTTGATCATTGCCTCAAAATCGTTTTCACGGAAAATAACACGAAAGCAGGCTGCCTGTTCTTCATGAGGAATAGTACACAAAGATGACATATATTTCCCTTCTTAGATTTTTCTCTTGGAAATATGTCATTGTCTGGGGATAGTAAGCACAGATTAGAGGCTCTCGTATGCATGGTGATCTCATCTGCAAACGGCTTCTGAAGGAAACACCCAAGGTAATTTATCAAGAAAAAGGTTTTTGACTCTCCTTTTTCCTGGAGGCTTATGAAATTTTAGCAGGCGTATCTGGCGTTTATCACGACAAACTTGCGAAGCTGTAATGTGCAGCCTGTGAGGAGGAAGTTGATGCTGCCTCTTTCATTAAGGAAATTAAATGCCCCAGGCCTGGCCTAGGTGCCTTCATTTATGTCAAACTTCACACATTCATGCTTATTTTTATTTGACATCTCAAGACAGGGTCTTGCTATGTGGTCCAGGCTGGCCTAGAGTTTGTTATGTAGCCCAGGCTGGCTCTAAGTTTGTAATCCTCCTGCCTATAGCTTTTAACTGCTACACATACATGCATTATTGCCGCTCTTGGTTGAATTTAACACACTCACACACAAACACACACACATTAATCAGCACATCATTTATTTGCACATTCAATTATGTTTTAACAGAGGTCCCATCAAGCAACTGCACTGAGGTGCAGTGTTGGTTTTATAGAGTACACATATGACCCTAGTGCAGAAAGTATATACAAAATTTATATGCCTAAGCATATAAATGAGCTACATTGTGCAGGAAGAGAGTGAGGAAATGGTGTATTCCATGGGGCCCCTCTTTTAAGAATAACTCATCTCATTATTTTCAGTTGAGAAGAATTGAGGGTTAGCATCCTGAAAATAATTGGACTAACAAGTAAGGGAGCTGGGATTGCCTGCCACTTGTGTGATTCTGCCACACAACTCACAGGGCATCCAAATAATACTCTAACCCTGCTCAATTCCCTAGCCCCTTTCATGCTCAGGCGTAACTTCTTACCTTGCTCTGTTTCTGACATGTGACCTCATCTGTCTACATCCTAAGCATTTCTGTCTCTAGTTCATCACTTCCATTTTCTCCCCTTCTCCTAAGCTCCTCCCTAAGGCAAGGATATGGCAATAAGAAGTAGTAGAAATCACTCTAGACACAAGACAGAGAGCAGAATCACTCCCATGGGCCTTTAGCCACCTTGGCTCCCTGTGACCTCCAGCTATGAACAAACTCAGCTTGCATATTTCCTCAATGGTTTCATGGTTGCAGCCACAGATTTTTTTTTTTTTTTTTTTCTGATGACAGATATTCCCCATTCACTTAAGTGGTCAGCTAATATTCTATAGAGCATGAACCTGCAAATGTTTCAGAAATAGGCTAGATATAGTATATATTAGGCTAGTTGGAACTTCTAGTCTTGATTACAACTACTATGGCTTATTATTGCAACACAGAAGTCATCATGGAGAATTATTAGCCCATTGGTCATAGCTTTTGCTTCTCTGCAATTTATATTAAATACATAGTCTTGTGTGTCAATAAGACTTTATTGAGAACCACCAAAGTTTGAATTCCTTATAGTCTTCCTGTGTCATGAAATATCCTTTTGCCTTTTGTGCAACCATTTTTAAATTTTATTTTGTTTTTTTACTTATTCACTTTACATCCTGCTCATGGACCCCTCCCAGTCATCCCCCCAATCCCTCCCCCATCCCCTCTTCCCCTTTCCTCTGAGCAGGTCGTGACCCCCTGGGTATCCCACCATCCTGGCACTGAGAAGCTAGGTGCTAGGTACCTCCTCTCCCACTGATGCCAGACACAGTAGCCCATCTAGATGAACATTCCCTATGTATAGGCAACAGCTGTTGGGATAGTTCCTGTTCTAGTTTTCAGAACCCACATGAAGACCAAGCTGCACATTTGCTAATTTGTGCAGAGAGGTCCAGGTACAGCCCGTGTATATTTTTTGGTTGGTGGTTCAGTCTCTGAGAGCCCCAAGGGTCCAGGTTAGTTGATTCTGTTGGTCTTTCTGTGGAGTTCCTATTGCCTTCAGTGCCTGCAATCCTTCCTCCTATTCTTCCACAAGAGTCCCCAAGCTCCATCTACTGTTTGGCTGTGGGTGTCTATATTTGTCTGAGTCAGCTGTTGGGTGAAGCCTCTCAGAGAACATCCATGCTATGCTCCTGTTTTCAAGCATAACAGGGTATCATTAATAATGTCAGGGATTGGTACTTGCCCATGGGATGGGTCTCAAGTTGGGCCAATTATTGGTTGGCCATTTCTTCAGTATCTATTCCATTCCCTGTGCCTGCATTTCCTGTAGGCAGGATAAATTTTGGGTTGAAACTTTTGTGGTTGGGTTGATGTCTTTATTGCTCCACTAGGGTTCCTGTCTGGCTCCAGAAGGTGTCCTTTTCAGGTTCCATATCACTAATGTTGTGAGTCACAGCTAAGACCATTCCTATTGATTATTGGGTGTCCCTATTATCCTGAGTTTCTCTCTCATTCTGAGATGTGCCACCCATTAGTTGCAGATTTCCATTCATTCTCATGGTCATCTAGTCATCTCTCCTATCCCTCCCCACACCTGATCCTGAATCCTCCACTCTCCTTCCCAGCCCCTCTCCCTTCCAGTTCTCTCCTCTAATCTGCCTCTCATGATCATTTTATTGCCCCCTCAAAGTAAGATTCAAGCATCCTATCTTGTGCCTTCCTTCTTGTTTAGCTTCTTTGGGTTTGTGGAGTGTAACATGGCTAGCCTGAATTTTATAGTTAATATCCACTTATAAGTTACTACATACCATGTATGTCCTTTTGGGTCTGGGTTACCTCACTCAGGATGATATTCTTAAGTTCTATCCATTTGCTTGCAAAATTCATGATGTCTTTCTTTTTCATAGCTGAACAGTATTCCATTATGTAGATGTACGACATTTTTTTTTTTTTTATCCATTCTTCATTTGAGGGACATTCAGTTTTTGGCTATTACAAATAAAGCTTCTGTGAACATAGATGAGTAAGTGTCTTTGTGGGATGGGGGAGCATCTTTTGGGTATATGTTCAGCAGTGGTAGAGCTGAGTCTTTAGGTAGTATTTTAAAGACATAAAATCTATTCTTCACTTATTTGCTGAACAAAATCATCTGTGGGGCTAGATTTGGCTTGTGGGTCATAATTGCTCAGTTCTTGCTGAAAAGTATTGTGGTTAAGATTCAAGCATTCAAGTCTATGGTCACCTGGCTGGAAACCTGGGCTTGTAGCTCCTCTGGGTGACAACTTTCATGTGGACCCTTTTACAAATGTGGCCACTTAGTTTCTTCTCAAGATCTTTGTTTCTATGATATTTTCATCTTGAAGTATTCATTCCTTAGAACAATAGTGGCTATTTTTATTAATAAAGCCTCAGCTTAGAGTGACCATCCTCTGCTTCACTGGTCACTATTCTTCTTATTTCCCTCCTAACACTTACTAAGTCTGAATGTATCTCATTTATCAGTCTACTTGTTTATTGTCCAGCTTAATCATAAGGATGAAAGCAACAAGATCTTTCAAAAAATTTTTACTAACCATTATGTGTCCAGTGTCTCAATCAATATTTGTGAGCTGGGGACATGGCTCTGTATGACTTAGATAACCCTGACCAAAACTTTACTGAGGTTTATCATGTCTAGGGGACTAGGGTTTTTATTAGATAGTTGATAGATCGTATGGGGAACATTGTCAGCCCAAGTGCGTAACTTTGTTTAAAATATATGTTTGTGGGTATATGTATATATTTATATAAAGTACATATGTATATTTGTATATGTAATGTATATAATTTTAGATATGGGATGACAGTCACAATACATATTGATTATTGGGGATTGTGTTATGGGATGCATGACTTTGAGAGCTTGTGACAAGCATGATCCATATGTCTACATCCATCATCCATCCATCATGCTTAACTAATTTGTGTGGGTGATGAATAGAAGGGCTGGGCCCGCTTTCTATTGCTGTGTAACAACAATGCTCACATTCTAGTAGGTTAGTGTAGTCATTTGGTATCTTAGATGTTCAAATGCCTGGCTGGAATCTCTGCATAGGGCTTCCTATTCAAGTATATCAAAAGGCATGCAATCTACCATAAGACTCTGGGAAGAAAGCCTCTCTGCTCATTCAGGATGTTGCCAGAAAAGTTTTTTATGATTTAGTATGATTTAGAATAGAACCTTCTGTTTCCAGGTATGAGGAGTGTACAGATTCTCTAAGATATTGGTAGTAGCTTGTCACAGTCTTCTCGGAGGCCTTCCTATGAGGCCATCAGATAGGTGGCACTAGTATCCCCAGGATACATTTCTATCAATACCCTGACACCAACTGGCCCCAACTCTCTGGCTTACTCAGGTATATATTAGATTTAGTCTACCCTGATTATTTCCTTTCAATCAACCCCAGATAAATTTAATGTAACTTGAATTGCACCTTTCAAGAATACCTTTAACCATATAATGTGGCACTGTTGTAAAAGTAATATAACATCTGTTAATATAATGCAGCAAAGTGAGATGTGTTCCTTATATGACCAGATTGTGACCGTGCCAGGAGGTGATAACATACCACATTTGTTCCACCCTTCTTGAGTTGTTTGAGGGATTCTTGGCTCAGGTTTCCATATCCTCTTTCCCTGTGCTAGTTTTCTCAAAAGATGGCCTCTGGGTATCTAGGAATATGGACTCTTTACATGTTTTTTTTTTTTTTTTTTTTTTTTTTTTTTTTTTTTTTGCGAAGATGCAACACACCGAACGAGGTTCCCAAGGACTCAGCTATCATCTGCTTCCTTCTGGAACATTTTCAAGCGCCATTCTTTCCATCTGACAACATAACAAGTACGGGGTTCATAAACCAGTTTATAGAGTTCCTGGATGCATCCTTTGGTCCAAATGATTTTTTCCTAGTGCCGGTATATAGCGCTGTTATTACCTGGGCAACTAGCTGGGCTCTTAGAACCATCTATTTTGTCTCGTAATAGCTATTCCTCTGAGTTCCAGAGGCTTTACCTTTTTTTAATGTTTAAAAGGGGCAACCAGGAAAGGTTTAGAGGGAGCATGTGTATAGAGTTAGAGTGACATTCTGGTATCTGGGGGAAACACACCAAGTCTGATGCCTGTCATCCACATGTAGGCAGACATGGCAAACCAGAGGTTCGTATGAGGTCCACAGTGTCTATTTGTTTTAGTTTTGTTATGTGGATATGGAAATGACAATACTGTACCTTAGATAGCACTTCTGTAGCTACTCACATTGGGAAGGAGCTTTTAGATTATAGTGGCCAGGGGATGGAGGCTTCTGCCTAAGAAACCAGGAGACAGCAGTGATCACAAACCCAGCTCTACCAGCAGGGAGTTAGAAACAGGTGTTAAATAAATGGAAGCTAATATTTAAACTCTGTGTGAATCCCAGTTGTTGCAGGTATTGGAGAATTATTCATAAGGTATGCATCAGCAAATGTACTGCCCTACAAATGAAGGAGATAAATGTTGCTGAGAAGGTAGCTCAGGAACAAAGATCATTACTCTCACCAGCAAAGTCATAGCCAAAAACAAAACAAACAAACAAACAAAAAAATAAAAAACCCACTTGGCTTTGGGGCTGTGTCATGTGGAGTAGGAGTTTACACATTGTTATGCCCAAAACAACAGTGAGTAGTTGGGAGAATGGAAGCAGAATTTCTAGGGAGTTTAACTCTGAGACTCTTCTGGAATGGGAGATGCCAGAAAAGCCTAGGCTTCATTCTACCCCCCAAMAGCTGTGGGTCTCCCCTCACGCATACACATCCCGCCCAGTTTCTTTGCCTGGCCTGTACCCTGCCCCTTTCCAGCACTCTTAATAGATGCTTTTGCCTAAAAATTGCATCACTACCTGTACCACCTCTGGATTGTACCAGCACTCTCAGTTTCTTGTGTGCACATGCATGTGTGCATGCATTGTGCAAGCAAATGAGCTCTGTTTTACCTCCCATCATGGCTGTCCCTGTGTTAAGAACACCATGCATGGGTTTTCACATTGAGTTTGGAACCTGCTCTTCTTCTCTGCTTCACTCTCAGCTGCCTGTGCTTTTCCCACCACATTCTCCACCCTCCCCTTGGTTGTAAAACCTTCCTTTTTTTCCTTAATACATCTCCATTGCCATTTCCCCTGGTTATTTTTTACTTACCCTATAATCATTTTCCCCACCAGTTAATAAATGGTGTGCTGTTTACCCTTTTCCCTGTCCACTGGGTGATGTGGTTTTGATGTGCTCTCTGCCGTTCATCTAAGAACTATTATTAAATAGCCTCATACAAGTGTCCCCTTCCCAGAGGGTGTGTGCTTTCAGCACCAATGAGGGACTCCAGTGAGACTTGCCATCATTCCCCTCTGACTTGCCAGGCTCAATTTGTTCACACAGAGTAAGTGGTGTAGATTCTCTTGCAGTAAGTAATACAAACACAAGGCTCTCCCTGCTGCCTTCATGCATGGCTGGATCTGCTGTCTGTCCCCTGATCTCATTGTCATCTAATTGCTGAGTAATGGCTTGAAGACAGTTGAGGCTTAGCTGGTTGTGAATTTTATTTTCCAGGATATCTTTGGCCAGTCTAAAATAAAGAGACCAAACCAATGTCAATGGATTGATAACAAAAATGCCTTTTTGTTGTTGTTGTTGTTGTTGTTGTTTTCGAGACAGGGTTTCTCTGTGTAGCCCTGGCTGTCCTGGAACTCTGTAGACCAGGCTGGCCTTGAATTCAGAAATCCACCTGCCTCTGCCTCCCAAGTGCTGAGATTAAAGGCGTACACCACCACTGCCCGGCTCAAAAATGCCTTTTAAAAGTAAAAGCTGCCACACTTTTAGTGGAGTTTAATTACACTTACAAATCAAACTGTTTTGCAGATCATATTGCGAGCTGAGAGCTATTGTTCTTAGTTCATTTAGAACTTTCTTCAAGAGCTGCCTTAAAAGGCAGCTTCTTTGGGAAGTGTGTGTGTGTGTGTGTGTGTGTGTGTGTGCACTCAAGCCTGAGGAGGACTAGACATGTCGCTTTGGTGGCTTGGAGACAGGGGCTAGACATGTCAGAAAGAGGAATAGCAGTGTCAAGTCTCACAATGGAAAGACTGTATTTGTACCATGCAGACTTCAGAAGCTTCCAGACAGTGACAGAACACTGTCCAGACTTCTCATCCTTTTCAGCCCTTTCCTGTTGCCTGGCCTCTTTAACTTCACTCTAGACCTCATAGTGAACTGTCCATCCCACTTCTGCATTTTATTTCATCTCTCTCAGCCTCTGCCTTGACATTTGCAGGTGGTGATTCTCCACCTGATTCTCAACTTGAGTTATCTTCTCTAGAGAGAGGAATGTTTCTAGATGGTCACTTCCAAGAAGTTAGGTTGTAGAAAAGCTATGGATGGGAAAGATGTGTTCTTCACAGTTATTAGGAAATAGAGCCATAAGCTGTGCTCTGGGGGAACCTATTGTTAAGCCCTCTGAGAAATCCCTCACAATTTTTATTATCCCCTCAAGGAATCAAAGAGCATGCTATTTTCAAGCTGTGTTACACAGAAAATCGAAGCTTAAATCACATTTACCTCTTGTTTTTGCTCAGTTCCGAGCTCTTGATTTTATTTCCTGAGCCATCATTAGTAGGAGGAAGGCAATGTCCTTGTCTGGAGTGGAGACAACAGAGTATCTGACGAACTGATGCTTGAGGGGTGCCTGATTTGTTTTCCAACACTCTACCCTTCCTAGTAAGATGACTCTTCTATAGCTTTGGGAGAAAACTATGGTAACCACTTAAAGGACAATGTGGAGATCACCTGGAATTACATCCAAAGGGGTTCCTCCAATCTGATCAATAAATTGCCTTTCACTTTCTTAGAGACTTTATGTTGGTGGATTGGATAGGAGGATAGAGCCGCAGGTGATAATAAAAGGCTTTGCTCGTTTGGGATAAAAGTTATAACTGATGTAGCACCGGCATCCTCGGACATATATTTGCATGCACATACATAGATGTGCATGTGTGCTTGGACACACATGTAGACTTTGAGGTTACAGCTCATGCCCATACCTTCTGCCCAGTAGCTAGAGTGGTTTAGAACTGTAAAGAAAGGAGGGGGCTAGTCAAAGGGAGGTGCATGGTAGTCTCCTTGGTCAGGCTTTAGGATCAACCAATTGACCAAGGTTGGTGATTTATTAGTTGGTAACAGCCACACTGAAGCGCTTAGCATTGATGGATATTTTTCTCATTACATTTCAAACATAGAAAATGGTCCTCTCTGAATGAAGAATCTGGGGACACTTTAGTCATTAGTCATATGAAACGTTTTTTCTCTCTTAGTGTTACAGACAAGGAGAAAATGGCAAGAACTGAAGTGTGCTCCTTGCTCCCACTGAGAACAAAATGAAATGTTTTAAGTTTAGTACCTCTATTAGCTTGATGCTTTGCCTGTTTTTTTTCTATTTTCTATTTTAGTGGCCTTATTATAGTCAAATCTTTAATTATGTGGGAGCTAAGAATAATTGTGCATGTGCTGTGGGTGTATAAACCTGCACATTAACTGTCCAATGGGTCCCTATGGCACCTATAATAGAATCTAACTCTGCCATAGTTCAAGGGAGGTGCTCAGTGCCCGATTGTGGGACTGAATGGGATGAAACAGTGAAACTTCAACCACACATAAATTAAGGCAGATGCTCAGAAAACCCTAGGACACTTTAAAGAGATAACTTGGCATTAGACATGCCAGGGTCAGAAACATACTCAGTATTTGTCTTCTGAGTTCACCTGGTTGCAGTCCTGGACTAGTGTGGAATTACTAGTCTCAGCAGCCAAATATAAACAGCTGGGCAACATGCAGAGAGCCCCCTTGTTCTAGTGGGCACCTCAGACTGTAGACCTCCTAGAAGTGCCAGTTGATTGGCCCAGTTGCCAGTTTCACTGACTTGTATAATTGTCTGCTCATGGAGGTGAGCTCTCTCAGAGACTCTCTGGACTGGTTTCAGAGGCAGTGGAGGTAGTTGCACTATCTGAGAGTTTGTGAAAGCAGATCCAGTAAAAGTGCCCACAAACTGGACTTTAAAGATGCTCTCTCTTGTTATTGTCTCATCCAACACTCTGGAAACCACATGTACTTTATTAACATTAATTGAATGAACCAATGAATAAGTCTCAAATCATACCCAAATAAGGTCCAAATCACATCTAAATAAGCCATAATGGCATTTAAAGCACTTAGCAACATTTTGGAGATGATCTCATTCCAAGTTCGTGGAGAACTTAAGTGATTTTCTGGTCCACCCCATACTTTTAAAAAAAAACAAACTAATCTATGTGCTTTGGATCTTGGGAGCACTTTCTTATAAATTTGTGACTGCTAAACTCAGCTAAAACCAAGCCAAGGTTCATCTCAAGCTCATTGAATTTGTGTGGTCTACAGCACCTTGGGTTATTTTTCTAAGCAAAAGGAAGCCATCGATGACAACCCACTAATTTCAATATACCTTAAAGTATGGATTTTCCATAAACTCAGTAAACAGCCCAGCATATCTGTTTGGCTTTTAATTCTGAGAGTTATTAGCTCTTTCTAGCCATTTGCAGGTGTAAGCTCATTCCTAATTGTTTCATTTTTATTCTTACCCCAAACACAGTAAATCTTAATGGCTGTTGTGCTAACATTAAGTGGGAATGTGGTAGCTATAGAAAAAGTATTTCAAACACGTTAAATTTAGCAGCAGTATAATAACGTTTACAAGCTGTTCATAAGAACCCATTTTGACTTTCAAAGAGTAATTGTGATGAGGCATTTATTAAAGGGACCCTCCAGATGGACACATTGTCCTTACCTCAAGTCATTGACATGACATGTTTTCTTTGTCCACCTCTGAGTCATTCAGAGCTGTGAAAATTCCCATCGTTCCAGTTTAATTATAGAACTGGTGGAGAATGTGTTCTGCTGTTTGGCAGTATTGCCGGTACACACTATTTGTTTATGGCACGTTGGGAGAGCCATTTTAATAAGGTCATATTTGCAATTTAAATGAACTTTAATATTTCTTGCAAAGTCTGGGCCTGCTTATTTATGCAAGGGGCAAACATGGTAGAAATTTATGGTTTAAAAATATGTTCTCCTGTTTTCTTTTCCAAATGGTGTATCTCAGGTGATAAACGCTTTCAACTATATTTAGAACTTTTTCCCCCAGAAAAGGGCAGAAAAATCCAAATCAGTGAAATAAATCACGGCCCTAAATGGGGTTGTTAATACTGTATTCTTGGTGCTTTTCCCATTAAAAATTTTTTACTCCAAACCCCCATGTATGCATTCATGAGTAAATATCACTCAGTCATGATCCAGTGGGGTGGGTGCTTTGTTCTGCTCTGCTTATTATAACACACAAGCAATAAAGCAAAGCAAAACAAAACAGAACAAAGAACATTGGTTGAACTTTAGTGACTACTTATTAAATCTGTTTAATCATATTTGATGAAAAGGATTCAATTGTTTCTAGGTGAGAGGGGCTCCAGAAAAATTTGTTTATAAGGTGTCGAGAACTTGATTCTTGACTGTGTGAGGAAGATAAAAAGCCATTGTTGTCTTGTGCCTGCCTTGAACTCTGCTGCCCACTTTATAGAGATGCTTTGTTGAAAGTATAGTGAGTGATCAAACATGTCTTCAGTCACCTATGTTGAAACGTCTGACCACATGGGAATAGCATGACTCTTTCATGTCTCTTAAACTTTCCTTTATTCACAGGGAATTCAATCTTGAGCTTTTCTTCTGTCTTTATTTTCTTTGTAAGCAATGCTATTATGGAGTAGATGTTTTTGTTTAATTCACTATATACACTTGAAGTTCTAGTTTGTAAACAAGAAATAAGACAAGCTATATAGTAGAAGTTTGCTGTTATCTTAAATGAAACAAATTTATCTGCAGAGACAAAAATTCTGCAAGGGACTAAATATCAACAGAATGATTTTATTTTTTTTTATTCTTTCCCCCTTTCCCCTCCCTCCTTCTCTCCTTCTCTCCCCCTCCCTCCCCACTTTCTCCATCCCTTCTTTTCCTTCCTCCATGAGCACATGCTGCATTTTCAGCTATTTGTGTCAAAGAGGAACTAGGGATGTACTTCCAATTTGGAGGGTAGTGAGGGTAAAGTTGTAGTGGGAGCCAGGGAATGATTTTGTGCTCTGTCCAAGACCCTGAATGCAGCAGCCAGGGCTTGGAGGAATTACAGGTTTCTTCACCCTAACACTTGGCAGGGGGCAGGGCAGTGTGTAAATTTTGATAGGCATTTTGAGCGCACCCAGGCTTGGCTATCCCTGTGACATCTTTGCAATTGAAAGCCTTGAAAGGTTGAGGATCTTTGCCCATAGGGATCCCAGCCATCTCTGGACCGTTGGCTCAAGCATTGGAAGGATATAGAACTTTCTCTCTCCATAGCAGAGGCTGGAGCCTATAAGACTTGAATAGTGGGGTGGGATGGGGTTGGAGGAGATGAAGAGCTGGTGAAGCTAGGTTTGGGGCATCAAGAAAGTTTTCTTTGTTTTCTCATTGAACAAGGATATCAGTTTGACGGACTTGGGAGTTTCCTCGTATTGAAGGTAGTCCTTCTCCTCAAAAATTCTGAACTTGGTATGTTACAAGGAGTCCCTTATCTCAGAATCAGTGAGGCTATAGGCTGACCAGTTTGGGACTGCAATGGCTGCCAGGAGCTACACTCACTGGCCATAAGGTTTCTATGGAAGCTCTAAGGAAAGTTCTAATATTTCACAGTAGTTTAGCTTCTGGAGGAAGCTGAAGGATGTCCCACCGAGGATAGAATGGCTATGTGGCAAACCACACAAGTGGCTCTATGCCAGAGGTCCAACCACGGTGTTCATCAGATGGAGTCCTCCTTTTGTAGATTCATATGAGATAATATTTTAAAAATCAAAACAGTATATGTTCAAATGGAGTAATATGCCCTAATTATTTCTATTGATTAAGATTTGAATTTCCTCGATTTTTCAATATGGGTCCTGAAGTTATTTCTTCAGTCCTAGGAAATTCAATGTTGCTATCCTCTTGTCTTTATTTTCTCCTCTTTCAATACGAGTAGATGCAAATGAGATGTTTCTGCTCAGTTCATTTCCTATTTGAAGCTCTTGTTCATGTTCTTCATCTCTTTACAATGCTTTGTGTATTCTGGATGGTTCCCTCTGCAGTGCCAGGTTCATTAATCTGATGTTTAATTTGCACCATGCATCTTCTAATATGTGAATGCCTGCATTATTTCCTTTTACTCTCTTATTGAATTACATTAAAAATTCCATTATTTTAAAGCCTAGTTTCCTGTTCTGAAATTAATGTTCTTAATTTTTCTTTTGTCCTCTTTAATAATTTTATGCATACCACATTTTGGAATTTTCAGTAATGTTGGCATTTCTTTTCTTTTTTTTTTTTTTTTTTTGGTTTTTCGAGACAGAATTTCTCTGTGTAGCCCTGGCTGTCCTGGAACTCACTCTGTAGACCAGGCTGGCCTCGAACTCAGAAATCCGCCTGCCTCTGCCTCCCAAGTGCTGGGATTACAGGCGTGCGCCACCACGCCCGGCAGTAATGTTGGCATTTCTAATTCTTGGAATGCCAGTTCTATTTCTATTTACTGTTTGTCCTAACTACTGGGTCTACTTAGGATGGCATATATAGTTTTTAAGGTTTTGTGTAGGGGAGCACATATTTGAGCATGTGTATTCCTAAAGATGACATTGTTTATTTTTTTAAAGCTTTATTTATTATTATATGCAAGAACAGTGTAGCTGTCTTCAGACATCCCAGAAGAGGGTGTCAGATTCCATTACGGATGGTTATGAGCCACCATGTGGTTGCTGAGATTTGAATTCAGGACCTTTGGAAGAGCAGTCAGTGCTCTTAACTGCTGAGTCATCTCTCCAGCCCCATTTATTTTTTTGATGGTCTAATCCTATCCATGCTTTTATTGAGGCAGGCCCTCAGTCGTTGAGTCATTGACCTGGAGCTCATCTAGCTAGAAAGTTCATCTCCAGGGTCCCTTGTCTCTGCCACTTGATCGCTAGCATCATTGGTAGCCACTATGCCTGTGTATATCTTTTATAAGAGCTCCAGGATTTAAACTCATGTCCTTCTGCTTGCTTGGCAAATGCTTTATCCACTGAATCATCTCCAAGCTCCTGAGTTTCAAGCTGTGATGGTGAACCTATTCTTCAATGGAGGGCTTGCTTTYCTATTTGGGTGCTGTGATAACCCCCTTTAGAACAGATGCGTATTTTTTCCCCAAGGGACAAAGAAAGTTCATTGTTACATAGCCAGAAGCTTTTCTTTGCCACAGACAAACAAAATTACAGAAATCACAACCAATCAAAATTCGGGGTTTTGGAGCTAAGTCCCAAAGGATCTATCTGCAAAATACTCAGGGAACATGGGGGAAAAGAAGGCGGAAAGATTGTAGGAGCCAGTGAGGTTGTGTCTTCTAGTAATGTCAGAAGCTACACCCATAAAGTCTCTTCCACACGACTGCCTGAACATCAACCTAACAAGGACAACAACAATGGACATGCCAAAGTAGACAGGGAAATGACCATAAAATCTTAGCCCTACACAGAGCCACAGAAGCTAAAGAATGCTCAGTTTGAAAGAGAGCAAAAAAGGGAAGAGTTTGAAGGAAGGAAAGGGGAAAGGAAATGATATAATTATAATCTCCAAACAAAAGAATGGAGAAAGGCATTTTTCATTCCAAAGTAATAAAAATGAATACATTTTCTTTCTTTGTGTAGGAAAACTTCGGTTTGGCAAAATATCTCAGCACATGTAGTGCTGGCTGCCCAAACCTGACAAGCTAAGTTTGATTTCCAGGACCTATATAAAAAACAGGGAGAGAAATAACTCTTCACAGTTGTCCTCTGACCTTTACATAGATGCCTACCACATTCAATTCCACATATAGTCCCATCATTTACATACATAATAATAATTTCTTAAGTAAAAAAAAAAAAGACCTGATGCATGACCTGCCCTGATGCTAATTTCCCAGCTTCTGTTGAACCATGCAAATTCAGGTTCCAAGTCTGTTTCAGAATCAATGGGGTGCTGTGTACCCAGTTGTAGTGTACCTAGAAATATGAGGGGAGTGACAAGAAAGTCCTTTGATAAGTAACCAAGATATTTCCTAATCTGGTTTTGACTTTGCTTCTCTGGTACATGAATCCTTCCCTACGTTCACGGCAAACTTATAGAACATCTTCCCACCACTGAGCCTGTTGGTGTTGCTTACAACATCAGGGATGCCATGTTCTCTTATCCAAGGTGATTTGGTACCTACACATTCTTTATATTCAGATTGCACACTATTTCTCCTGGAACTCTTCATTTGACTCTCTAGTCCAAATAGTCTTAAGTTATTCTCTGGAATCCTATGTGTGTTTCTCATAGTCCTTGCCATAATGTATTCTAATGATTCTCTTGCCTGTCACCCCCACCACTTCCCAAGTTTCCATACCATGTGGCAGAACAGAGGTTATTAATGAGAAAGGCCCAGTCTGACTCATTTCTGCATCCTATTGCTGGTTTACAGCATTTTCTTTCCACTGTCTCCCCCCCAAAAATTTAAGTTAATGTTAGTCTTGCATCCAGGTATGGAAAGTTTGTCTCTGTAATATTAGTCTTACATCCAGGTGTGAGAGTTCTTCTCTGTAATCCCTAGGAGGTAGGAGACCACCTAGGATACTTAGTGCGACTGGTATAAACTCTGGAAGGGTAAGAAAAGGTTCTTGTCTCAAACACACTGCTTTAGAAGTTTTTGCTGATGAATACAGTAACAAACCTTTGGAAAAATCAGAAGCCAGAAGAGAAGATGAAGATAGGTAGAAGTTATGGGCTTGTAAGTGTAAAACCATAGAGAAAGAAGAGCTTCTTCACTGTGTCACACTGATTCACACTGTGTAAGCAGAAATGAGATGAAGCTGGTTTTGGGGGTAGCTTAAGGCAGAACAGCAGACAGCGGAACAGAGAAGTATACATTAGGACACCAGAGGAGAACCATAGTACAGTGTTCTGCTAGAAGGCAAGGGGGAAGAGACAGGCAATAATAGACTTGGTTTGCCTGGGTGCGATGCTACATGTGCTGATTTCAGACCTCACTGGTTAACTCTTAGTGAGGTTGAAGGCAGAACTGATTTGATCTGTCCTTGTGGCATGATCGGCTCCCTAGTGGCATCTTACATGGCAGAAAGCCATAACATTATACATTCATGAATGAATTCACAAAGACCATAAAAAACAGTGTCGCACAACATTTGGATATGTTGCTCAATAGGTCAAGTCCAAAGATGGAGTGTGTGTAATTAAATCACACCACCCTTGAAGGCAT
The DNA here is from genome assembly GCA_002335545.1 of Apodemus speciosus. Classification (NCBI taxonomy): domain Eukaryota; kingdom Metazoa; phylum Chordata; class Mammalia; order Rodentia; family Muridae; genus Apodemus; species Apodemus speciosus. The sequence continues at coordinate 99,213 of BDUI01000951.1, forward strand.
TTCTGCTTTTGAAATAAGTCAGACTCAGCCTGATATTCAAGGCCTTTTGACTTCAAGATCAATTCATTTACCTTATTACCACTCATTTATATCCATTCAAGAACCTTCAATCAATGTGGATCACATGTGTTCTGACTGTAAAGTTCACACCACTACTTGAACTTGTGGATTATCCCTGTTTACTGCCACCTCCTTCATGAAGCCTTCCTAGAGCCCCCAGAGTATTTGCAAATCTTCTCATCCTCTGAGTTCCAATGGTTTCCTATCTGCAGTAATACTTTTATTGTGTTAGACAGTGCACTTCTGCTTTTCTACATTTATATGTTATATATTTATAAGCCTTTCTACTCTGGCTCTTACTCCTTGGAGGGTTGACACCAAATGAACTTCATCTTTGGTCTCCTAACATATCAAGTACTATGACTTGGCTACAGAGCTTTGATACACATTTGAAAAACAAAGGAAGGAATGTTATATAACATCAGACATTACCACAGGGACATTACTCTGTTGAGTCTAAAGGTATGTGCTCTATCAGGAGTTAGGACTAAAGATTTCACATGGGTTTCAAGTGAAAGTCAAATCTGAATGAAAGTGACTCCATGGAGACTTTATTGGGATCTGCCTTAGCAGTGGTTCAGTCAACATAAACACAAATAAAAAACATCCTAGGTAGCCACAGGCAGAGAATACACAGACACACACAGACCCACACAGACACACAGACACAGACACACACTTTTTTTTGTTTTTTTTTGTTTTTGTTTTGTTTTGTTTTGTTTTGTTTTGTTTTTCGAGACAGGGTTTCTCTGTGTAGCCCTGGCTGTCCTGGAACTCACTCTGTAGACCAGGCTGGCCTCAAACTCAGAAATCCGCCTGCCTCTGCCTCCCAAGTGCTGGGATTAAAGGCGTGCGCCACCACTGCCCGGCTGACACACACTTTTTTAATGACATATTTGACTTATCTCAATATCTCCTAGTGAAATCCTAGTCAAGACTCAGGATTTCAAGTTATATATGGCAGGAAAATAAATGTGATGGATAATTTCATGTCAATTTGCTTGAGTTATTACAGGATAACCAGGATAAACTTTACTCCTGGGTATTCCTGTGAAGGTGTTTCAAGATGTGATTAGTCCACCATTTGAGGTGGTGGACTCGGTGATGTAAATCTGTCTTCCCTATGTGGGTGGGCATCTTCCAGTCCACTGAGGGCCCTGATGAAATAGACTGCAGAGTCAGGGAGAATTGTCCCTTGGATTGGGATTTATACCACCACCTCCTCTGGCTTGAAGGACTTCTGATTCACATCAGCTGGAACTGCACCCACTTAAGCTGCACCATTGGCTGTGGCGGATCTCCAGGTGTAGATCCTCAGGCTGTCTAGCCTCCACAACTATGAACTAGTTTTTAGTTTCTCCATGTTCTACTTTGTTCTCTATCTATCTGTACTGCTCCCTATCCCCGCATTGGCTCAGTGGTTCTGTTTCCCTAGAACACACTATTATTACACCACTCTTATTCAGAAAAGAAGTGAGGGTATTGCTCCCAAGTGCCTGCTGTAGTCTGATCTCAGCTGGACTATATTGGGAATCTTGGATCTTGTATCTAAAAAGAAGAGTCAGTTAGCAGCCAAGTGCTCACGTAAGTACCTTGGAGATGTGACCTGCATCATTTCAGTGTTTATTTGGAAGTCAGTGGAGCCCTACCAAGGCTCACTTGAGTCTTCTTGTAAGTCCTGGTTAAACTGTTTCTACTACTGAGTGTCTGTCCAGCAGTTCCACTGTTCGTCTTCTTTTATATGTGAGCATTTTCTCCCTCTTATTTTCTCCCTCAAATATTAATATGAAAAGGGAAATTTGGGATAGAAGTTGTAAACATTCCTCTTTGTATCTTTTCTGTCAAATAATTTCATTGGTGACATTGAAGCTAAGTTATCGTAGGCAGGGCCGAATGAGAAAGAAGTTCAGAAAAGCAAAGTGCTGCGTGCATCCATTTTTTTGGGCACACTATTAGTTTTAAACAGGTGATGCACAGTGCTAACATTATCCTTTGTATCCATTTGTATTCCTCAGGCATAGAACATCTGCGATGTGATAGCCAGCAGTGTGGGATACTCACCTAGGCTACTTCATGCTGAAAGTTATTTTACTTAGCGATGAATGGATGAGGAAGTATCAGAATGGAGGGACAAATAGAAGGAGCTTATGAAAACCAGGTTTTGCCCATAAGCATCAATACATGTTCATTGTCTGAACGGGTGACATCTAATTCCTGCTTACCAGGGTGATAGCTCAGAGTTTGGGGAACCTCTTGGCTTTTATTTTTTAAACAAAAGCTGCCAGATGAAAAGAGAAAAAGAATTGCCTTTACAATGATGTATTTGCAGAGATCATAGAACTTCAGATCAGCAGCAAATGTGCTCACCTATATTTTTTCCCAAAGAGGAATTTTCCCTGAGATTACCTCTAGGAAATTTAAGTGTATGGAGAAAAACAGCCTCGAATATCTAAGAAGTAATGGAATCATGAGCAAATAAGCAGCTTGGTTTCACCACGAATAAATCATCCAAGACTGATCTGGAAGCTGTTTAAAATTCACAGTGGAGGGGAACAGAGTCATTGCAATACATCTTGATTTGGAGAATGCATTTGATACCACATCACGAAATTATACTTATAAAATTAATTGACACTGGCATGGATATGAGCACTGTCACAGGGATTGATAATTTCCAGGGGATCTGTAAACAAGGCATGATGATGAATAGTGTGATATCCAGAGAGAGGTAGTTGATTAGTAGGGGTGCCACGGAGATCGCTGTTAAGCCTGATCATATGCAACAATGTTATTAATGGCTTCTAAGAGAAAGTAAAGAGAATGTTAATGAAATTTGCAAATTATACAAACCGGGGTGGTGCTGGGATAAATCCAATAAGAATGATGGATAGAATTTATTCTGAGAGATATAGACAGGTTCAGTATATGGGTAATAAACAGAAAAATGAAATTCACTTTCAAAAATGCAAAGTAGGTTTAGATCAAGGGACAAAACAAAAGGAAAACTTATTTCTGTAAGGGCACTAAGAGCTTAATTTGCACAATGTTTCAGGTATTGTTAGCCAGCTATCAACATATTTTTCTCTACTCTGAGTTGTTTTCTTCTACTTATTGCTGCCCACCTGTGCAGATTTTTTATGAAAACCTCCCTGAATGATCTAGCAGCTTTACATATCTAAAATTTTTGATAATTGTGCTCCTTTTCATCTATCGGTAAAAGTTGACATTCTCTTCAATATCCATCCTCATTGCCTCTACAGATGGTACACACTATCTCTACATTAGTTAGCAAAAAATTGTGCTGGGAATCTAGTTTCATTGAATTCTGAATTCTTGCCCTAGATAGGGGGAAAGGTGACTGGCTAAGCACATTGATTTGGGGATCATCAGAATGAGGAATGCATACTAGCCAACTACGAGTTCTATGAATTCTTGAGGTCTTTTCCAACCTCGCTTGTTCCAATAATAAAATGGACATTATTGCAAGAATTCAACAAACATTCTCTTTTGCAAAGGTCTTATGAGCTAGTTTTCACTATTCATTGTTGATTAGATTAATAGTAACATTTGCTTAAGTTTTTTCAATTGCTTCATTCATGATCTCTCTGAGAGCAAGACATCGGTCCCTGTCCCCAATTTTGTATATTTCTCCTGGAGCACAGTGAAGCTTTCAGGGAACAAACAGGGTTCTTTCTGCAGCCTGTGGACCAGTTCCTTTTGCTGTACAGATTTTTGTGTTTTGCAGGGAAATGGAGAAGTGAGACAATTAAAGTGCACTCTCAATCCCTTTCACAGATGGTAGAGGAATGCATGTGGATTTCTACCTCAGACCTATGCATTGCTTCCAACGGCCAGCAGAAAGTTTCTGATGTCTCTCTTGAAGTCTGGTGACATCATGTCTGCAGCAGTATGGGGCTATATGGGCCAGATGTAGCCAGATGGGTCACAGGTGAGAATAAAAACAAAAGCCAGGTAGAGTGGTCACAGGATCATCTAGCTTGATTTATGATGAGAAGCTTTGGAGGGAGTATAATGACATTCACACAATCCTTGTAATTACGTGATACATGGCACCCTGAGGAAGGCCATAACAGTTTGTAATGTGTGGAATCAATAGTTTAGATAACAAAGAGAAAGAGGAACTTGAAATCAGTATTTCTTTAAGCTGGTGTTACTCTATTTCTCTGGGTCTGGAATAGTCATTTTAGGCGTGGGCTTGGCTTACATGTGCGTGCACGTTGAAAATACAATAAAAGCACTAGGAAGATTTCAGCCAGTCACTCTCTAAGCTGTGCTATCTGTTGTCTGATGTGCAGATACACTAGAAACTTTCCAGAATGTGATCTCACATACTTGCGAGAAATTTACTATTCATCATTTTTTTGTTAAGTAACAAACATCTCAGCTGAAGCTGTTTGGCAAGCATGGGTCTGCAGGGACATACAGTTTGACTAATCTACACTAACTTATGGCCGGGGTCGACACTAGTTGAGTTCAAGTAGACACATGTGGGTGCCTGAGACAGACTCTCTGTGGGAGAGATCACAGTACTACAGAAGATAAAGCCAAACCATGGAAGGCCATTTAGAATCTTGGCTTACATCACCATTACTAATATCTATTGACCAAAGTGTATTACATGGCCAAGTTCAATATCAGAGAGACAAGGAGGTATATTCAGTTTACATTATAGATAATATAAAAGTCACATGCAAAGTACATGTGATTATGTAATGTTAAAGAATGAAGAATCATGAACAGTAACTTCATCTTTAGAACCAACCTCTAGTTCCCTTCTGTTGCTCACACTCAGTCAGCAAACACTTCCTGTCCACTTCTTATCCCAGGCCAACCATTTTCACCATTTCTGGTCCGATCTCTGGATGTAACTACTTTTTGAGCCTTTGATGTCTCAATTCTCTAACTGTTATAGCCCTGGCTTACCCTCATGGCTTGTCTGTACAGCATGAGAAGTACTTGGAACCCAAGGACACTTCTGTTAGTGCCCATGTGACTTCTATCGTTGATTGTCTATGGATGCAGACATCAGTGCTAGAAAGCGGCTGCTATTATATCTTATTGCTTTATTCAACCCTGGTTGCCTTAGAGAGAGGAGGAACATACTTTAACAGCAAATCTCTAGGCATTTTTCTTTTCAGAAGAATCTGGTATTAAATATATATTTTCTTCTTTCCAATATAATTCTGGGCTCATTTCAATGAAAGGTAGTTTTATTTCAAGTGTGATTGTGGAGTTAAAGTAGGCCATAGATTAAAGAAGAAGGAGGAAGAAGGGGAGGAGGAGGGAGGAACGAAGAGGAGGAGGAAGAGTAAAAGGAGGAGAAGGGGAAGAAGAGGAGGAGGAAGAAGAAAAGGAGGAGAATCAGTATTTCAGATGCATTGAATAGTATCTGGAAATGCAAAGAAGTTTCAGGAGACTTCATAAAATATTAAATTCTGATAAATAAATATATTTAGCTCACAGTAATTGGGGGAGGGAAGGGGCATAAAATGTGGTCCAGGATGCAGTCAGAGGGAAGACAAATCTGTTTTTGTCCAGCTCCTGGCAGGCCAGTAGCTCCTGGGGATCTTTCCAACCTGATGACCTGATGACCTGATGACCTTCTTTTCATATGATAGGTGGAGGCCGTGCACTACTGCTCTCACTGCTTCTTGACAGCCTGTGCTTTCCTTCTCCCTGGGACCTTTACATCCACACCCACCTCTGTCCCATTAGTTACTCTTCCCTAACTTTTCCCGGTTGGCTTCTTATCTTTTGTAGGTATTTTCGATAACCATCAAATCCGTATTTGCTCCTGTCCTGTATTCTGTCAGGTATCAATAATTTTTTAATGCCCCCTAACTTCCTCCTGGGGTCAGAAATTTAGAGGATGAAGAGGAGTCAGCCTTTACTTATTTTTGTGGGTAGGCCATGTACCTCTACTAGAAGATTCTCTCGAGTAGACTTCCTGTGAGCACAACTTCCTCCTTGTCTTGCCGTAGTTGGAATGAGGGAGGTGGGAGAATCTTTAGGATGTGGGGCATATGGAAGGTTCTTGTGTCACCAAGGGTAATATTATAGGTTCTTTGTCTGTCTTTGTCTCCATCTCTGTTCATCTCTCTGTCTCTGTCTTGGTGTCTGTCTCTCACTTTGTCTCTGTCTCTATATCTGTCTCTGTCTGCATGTCTGTCGGTGTGCCTATGGGCCCCTCCTGAGAGAGAGAGAGAGAGAGAGAGAGAGAGAGAGAGAGAGAGAGAGAGAGAGCCCCATGCACCCATGCTTTGTGGACTGACCACAGAGCCTCACGCTTGCTCAGTAAGTACCACAGCATTCACTGAGCTACACTCTACACCATCAGCAGATCCTTTTCTCTTATATGTCCTTTGGGCAATTGTTTCAGGTATTTCACTGAGGTAGCAGAATGTGCCTGTTGCCCTTTAAGGTTGATAAAATTTCTCAACTATTTCCAGCTTTCTCTCCCAGTCCCCAAACTTGATTCCTCGCTGGAGTCTAATAGTTTTTTAGTGAATAATTTCCCTCTCAGCTTTACTTAGTCACTGTTTCAAATTTCCATTTTCTTCCTGAAGGACCCTAATTAACACAGTGCCCATTTAAATATGTTGCTACATTCCTCTTCGCTAATTTTCTCTCCCTGTGTGCCAGTTCACAGTTATATAATTTGCTTATTTGTTACTTTGTACCTGGACTTTTGCACTTGTGAATTTTGTTAGACCAGGGAACAGAACTCATTTTATTTATCACAGTATAGCCTTCAGATGGAATTATGTGCTTGGCTTGGAAATATTTATGGTATGGAGCGTGAAAGCAAATGTTGGATAGCAAGGCACTGATGGGATACCTAGGACATGATCATCTTTATTTGAGCAGTTGCTGTTTGTGAGGACTGTGCTGTGGCCTAACCTCATTTACGATTCCCCATGGACACACATGAGTGACATAAGGCAGAACCTCGGCTTTAAACGCCTTTCCAGGAGATGCTGGTAGTAGATGATGGCTCCAGGATTTGAACACCTTTCTGCCTGACTCCACTTGCTGTGTTTTGAGTGACCATATTAACCTGACTGGGCATTGTGAACTTATGTAGGACTTCTTAGACACTGTCATTCTTTCATTTGGCTGTAATATAAACAGGAATTGGTAGCTGAATCAAGTACCGGGGGACAGATGAATCAGGTTCAGGCTATGCAGCCAGAAGAACTCCTCCTTTATTCCTTATTTCCTTAAATACCTTGAGCCTGTGGTAGGCAGGGTGGCTATTCTCACTCAGCAGATTCTGCCTCGAGTGCCTGTGTGTATCACGATCTGCTCTTATGTATATCAAGGTGTGAAAGGAGGTTAATTTCATACTAAGCAGAACACCTGTCAAAAAATTAAGGCCTTAGGTTGACAAAGCCCCAGTCTGCCTTTGATTATCACTGTAACTTGCACAGGCAGAAGATAATCTCTAAATTATACAGGACTTCATGATCAAAATATTTTGCCCCCCCCCCTTTAATAGTTCAAAAAGAAAGAGTATGTGACTTTGGGGACTCAGTGTAAAATTAAGCGATAACAGAGCCAGAGCGGAATATAATAAATATACAAAAAGGGACTAAAATAAGCATTTCTAATAGGTCCATCCCATAAGAAGATTCTATGTGTGAAATTGAAAGTCTTCCTAGGGAAAATCTTTGGCCCATTTGCTTTTAAATTCACTTTTTATGCTCTTTTGTTACAAAAAAATGTTTTAAGCTCCATTATCTTCTTGCAGTGGAACATGATCAAAGAAATTGTTCTCTGAGCTATGGAGTTTCCTGAAAGTTGGCCTGCAGAAAACCCTTGCAGAGGGCAGGGAACTACCAAGTCCCTTGCCAGTCCAGGCTTAGGGTAGGAAGCATCGTTGTTCTGATTTTCTCCAAAGACCAAGGCTTTAGCTATTCCCAGACATAATCTATCAATGAAAAGAACTCGGGAATATTTGTGGAGGCCATCTGGGTTAGGCCTAGCAGGTGAAAGAATGAAGGATAGCAACAGACCTGAAGGGATTCTTAGGTTAGCTGAGGAGACCAGTCATACATCTATGGTTATGGGTAGTGTGAGGGAACTGGATCAAAGAGGAGAATCTGGAGAGCTCTAAAATTGAGAGTGGATGGACACAGGAGTGACTTCTGTGCATGTGAGGTTACCATGCCTACTGATAACTGGATAATCCAGATTACCAGAAAGGAATGGCGGGAGGAGCGGGTTTCTGAAACAGTGGAATATTATTGGCAAAGATTTGGAACCTCGTCTACCCACCCAGTTGGATTGAAAGCAGTGGACAGCTTGGGAAGTGTGTTCCAAATCGATTTAAATTCAAGAGTACCTTTGCTGCTCACAACTGTCCTTGGTTTTCCTTCAACTCTCAAGTCAAACATCAAGAGAATTTTCCAGAAGAGATGGAGAGAATGAAAACAGCTTTTACATCTCAGCATATTTTATCTGTTCCAAAAAAGCTTGGAAAATTCACACATATCAGATCTCCTTGTTCAAGATTTATCATAGTGGTGAAATGACTCCCTCAGAGAGGTAAACTCATAGACATTTTTTTGTTTTTTAAAGAAAAACATATTACAGAGAGATTTTTGGTAACTTTGCCTTTTCAGTGGCTTTGACAGCTTAAGAGGTTTTGAGGATTTATTTAGAGTTTTCTTCATTATAATGCAAACATTAAAGTTTTTAAAAGTGCCTTAAACTACTTAGATGTTTCTTAAAACAATATTTAATGGGTATATGAGTCTTGTTGGTGTCTGCAACTGAGTTATTTAAAAGAAAAGTTGGTAAACAGACTGGACTTTTGGCAAATACATCTTCATTTCATTTCAGATCATTTATGAAGCAGGTTGAATTTTGGCTCTCATGAAGCAGATTACATTTACGTGGCAAGAACACAAATGCACCAATATAACCCCTTTATTTTTGTCTCATATACCATGGGCTGAATAGTTATAGCCAATACATTACTGTAGTTTGCCTGTTTTCTTTTTCTTTTTCTCCAGAAGCAAGGGAGTGAGAAAATAATGATTTATCAAATACCTTCTACCTGCTTTGTGCTCAGGGTAGGGAAGAGCTTTCTTGTCTAGTTGGTAATATTGTACTCAGGGTAGTATCACTTCTGTAATCTATAAAATGGGATAATAGTGCCTGCATTTCTGAGAAACTAGTAGGCTATAGGCAGACAATACTTGTATACTACACAGCTTAATATCTTCCTCACAGCCAATATCATTATTATCACCATTTAAATTTTATTTACTTTACAAGGTTATTCAATCACTAGAAGGCAAGACAAAGGGGCCCAAAAGGACTTATAATATTTGTGAATAAGGAAAGAAAATTAGTTTACTTGTTTTTTATCATTTATATGTGAGAAACAGACTTGCATTCCAAGACTTTTTAAAAATTTAGACAGATTTTAATACATTCAAATTTAATCAAAACAGAATGCCTACCTAAATCTTGGTTTCTAATAATATTCTCTGATGATAGGACCCAGAACTCTTTGGATGAGTGGCTGGGAGGAAGTACTCAGGATAAGTCTGGATCATTTTGGTTTTCCAAAAAGAAAATAATTAAAAATTGAAACTAAGTAAAAATAGAACACCACAATGATAGGGCCTGTGAAAGAGACACAGTAGCCAAGTRAAAGACTATGAGCGACTAAACAGAAAAGGGGAATGTGGATTATAGTCCAAAATTTAAAATAAATATTTATGAGTCCACACAGACACAAATAAATGATTGAGTATTAGCTAGGAAAGAAAAGACAAATGGCCAACACAGAAGAATCCACTTAACTTTCTTGAGGAGATTTTAAATCCTCAAGGAGGAGGAATGTGAAGTCCCCACTCTGTAAGTATTGGCTGAACATCATGGCTTTTCCCCAAAGTGAATAGTACACAAGTGGTAAGAAAAGAGGATTTTGTAGAGGAAACTTGAGAGACTGGAGAAAAACATTTGTAAAGAGGTCACTTCATCTCTGTGAGGTTCCTCCTCCCAAGAAACCATACGCTCCAACTAATCATAAGGACACCAACAGGAGTTCCACTTTAGGGATGGTTTACAAAACGCTTGGTTGGGACAATTCAAAAATCTTCACAGACAACAAATGGAAGTTTAAGACTATGTCAAAACAGCATAAAGAAGATATGATTAAATGTAGCCTGGTAGCCTGGGTGGGATCCTAGAACAGAGGATATAAAGTACTAAGTAGGAGTCTCTTCATAAAGTAGAGATATTGAGATAGCAAGTCAGTGATATTATTTCCTTAATTATAACATATGAATCATACTAATATAACATTTTAAAAATAGAAAAAACTGGACACAGCAAATAGGAACAACTTCCCTCAAATTAAAATTGACAAGAATTTAATTGGGTCAGAAAGATCTTTGGATTGGGACTCCAATTTACAGCATGGTCTGACAAGTGTCATGGGTAGAAAACGGACAGTGATGTATAGGAAATAGAAATTAGATACAGAGAATCTTATTCAGAAACTACTCCTGAAACTCACATTCTGGAAGGGATCAAGCAAGACCTTGAACCCAGGGCTCAGTATTTTTCCTGAAAATAGTTTGCGATCAATGAAGCCAGAGGCATGTGGAACAAGGAAGCAGGTAATTAATTACTTTTGAATGTTCTGATGCTTTATGTTTGCTTTTAAAAAAGAATCACATATATTATATATAATATGTGATACATGATATTATATATAGGATATAATATATAGAACATAGAATATAATATATAAATATAAAAATAGAAAGAAACTGGATATAGGCTATAGAAACAACTTCCCTCAAATTAAATTTAATAAGAGTTTAATTGGGCAAAGAAAAACTTACAGATTGGGGAATCTAAAATATGCATATTATGTATATATTATAATACAATTATATATTATATATTTAATATTTAGGATTACATATTTATATAAGTACACATTATTTATATATAAATTTATATCAATATATAAATTGTATAACATTATATAATGCATTATATTATAATATAATGTATCATAATATATTAAATATAATGTTAAATAACTTGTTGATAGGGCTATGCTGAAAAGAACAAGAAACTTTGAGTTAATGGGTACTGTGGTCAAAGCATGCTTCAATATGAAGACATTTGGGAGTAGGAAGAGGGCGGGGATAGTTTGAGAGGTACCTTAGTAGCCTGAGATATTGCTGTAAGTAAATACCTTCTTCAAGAAATATAGAAAAGGCAGGAAGGATTTATTTTTGGCTCAGAGTTTGAGGGTGCGGTTCATCACAGTGGGGACATCAAGATAGTAGGAATTTGAAGCAACTGGTCACATTACATCTGAAGTCAGAAAGTAAGATGAGAACATGCTCGCCAGCAGCTAGCTTTCTCCTTTTTATGTAGTCCAGGATGTCAGCTCAGGACATGATGACAGCAATGTTCAGGGCAGGCCTTCTACTTCAATGAATATAGTCAAGATAATCTTCATAGAAGTGGTTAGAGGCTTAACTATTCTAGATGATCTTCAGTTTTGTCCAAAGGCTTATCCCCTAGTGGTCAAGTTGATAATCAACAATAACCACTAACTATGAAATTATCTACCATTTAGGTTAAAAAAAAAAACACTCTAGGATAGGATGCTTGAAAAGGGAAAGGGAGAATGTATGTATGAGATAGATGTCATTAGAGAGAAAGCAGTATTGGATGGGAACAAGAAGAGAGTCATACACAAGTTTAAGGAATATACATTGGAAAAATAAAAGGCATATGAATCAGATAGGAAGCACAGTTATAGGGGATAGTGAGTTTATTTATAGGTCAGTTGAAAATTGAAGCGCTATTGGAACATTCAGATTGGGTGGTGCTATTGACATATGGTCACACTGGGTCTTGGGATTGAAACTGGAAATACAAATTAGAGGTGATAATTTGGGACATTTATAGAGGTATTGTCTGAGGTTGAATGAGCAGAGCAGAGAAGAAAAAAAACATCAAGATACAAATATATGAGATGCTCAAGACATCCAGGAGCAAGAATTTCATGTCACATTTATGGTCCTTCACTCTATCCCTCTCTTCATGCCAGAATTGAGCACAAAATAACTCTCCGAGATTTCTTGAGCTCTCTGGCCCAGGAACTACCAGAAAATACAGTCCTCTAGGGAATTATTTGTGTTGAGTCTCCAACTGACAACCAGAAGGTTATTCTAAGGAGGGTTTCTATAAGGGGCAACAAATTGTGATGTTACTGGGATCTCTGTGAATGACTGGGGAAGAATTGAAGAAGCATATACATATATTTGGCAGTGAAAGTTTTAACTCAAAAAAATCTGGCAGGCATATATGATATAATGGAGCAATGGGTTTGGGCAAGATGACTCATGAGCCTAGAGTTCCTTCCCAGGGTTCTTTCTTAGGAATCTAATCAGAAGTGATTACATGGGGAAAGACTTCTGGCTCCTTATCCTGATTGACAGATGGTTTGTTATATGTAGCCTTGGATTACCTGCCTGTGTCAGGGTCACCTGTCTCATAATTTTAATCACATATATGTTCCTTTATACATATATAAGAGATGGCAAATAAAGGTTTTACTACGACAAGTCACTTTAATTACAGGTTCACCTTCACTATGCTTGCACCAACTCCTGATTATCAACTTGACACAGCCCATAATTACCAGAAAGAACGTTTCAATAAGGAATTTTCTATATCATTTTAGCATGTGGGCATATCTTTGAGGAGTAGGGGGAACCAACCCACTGAAGGTGACACCATTCCCTAACAGGCAGTCCTGAAGTATCTAAAAGTGGAGAAATGGAGCCGAGTACAATTAAGCAAGAAGCAAGAATGCTTGATCCATTCCTCTCTGCCTTGTACTGTGGTGTGGTGTGATAAACCTCTTTGAGCTCCTGTCAGCTTGACTTCCATGCTGCAATGGACTGTAGCCTGGAATTATTAGTGGAAAAAACCCCTCTCTTCACTAAGTTGTTTTTTGTCAGAGTATTCTTTCACGGCAACAACTGTGAAAGTAGAACCAACCTCTCATTCTCCTTCTAATGAGAAGAGCCTAACCACAGATTACCTCAAGGAAGGTAGAAACTGAACATTGTCTTTCTGGGTCAGACAGTCACACTTTTCACGGGAAGGTACCCAGGGGTGGCTGGGATGTTCCTCAGCTTACCTGCCTCTGTGGGGCCAATTATCTTTGCCATGCAAATCAGGACACTTGGGAGGGAAATGAGGCATCATAGGCAGGTCATCACAAAAACAGAACAAAGGAACCAGGGCCATTCCGAGCAAACCTGGAGGTATATTTTGCCCAAGCAATCCAGTTTCTTTCAAGGTTTGTTAGGTTTGTTGGGTGTACTAATGGACCATTAGAGTGCCTCTTCTCTTTTTCTCATGGGGTTTTGTATGCCTTGATGTTAGCTTATATTTTCCTGGTAATCATTTTAAATAATCCTTCATCCCGTCCAGTGTCTCAGCATGGATCATATTTATGTGAAATGTATAAACAAAATATGCATCTCTAATAACTGATTATTTTCCCAAAGAGGGTTGGAGGGTATTTGGAAGATAAACTCAGGGTCTTGTTTGTGGGCAAGGAGAAATTTTGGAATCTTTAGTAAGAGGAAGATGAAGAGCCCATGAGAGCACTCTGGGGCCTCTCTTTCCCAGTGTAGCAAACTCTCTAATAACTTCAACTTTCTAAAGCCTCAGAATAATTACTTTCTGCGAACTCACAAAGTTCCCACTCAAGACGTCCTTTATCCAGCCCCACATATTATATGCAATTAGCCACGTTTCATGTTTCAAGAGCTGCGATTGATAATTAGCCATTACTGTAATACATGCCGATCCCAAAGGGAGTTGATTGCCAAAAATAAGCAGAATAAGCAGAGCTGACAGAGTGCTGACAAACCAGAGGCAAGTGGAACSGGTAATGGTTTTGCCTATTGCCCTCTTAGTCACTGAAGCATGCACCAAGTTGCTGAAGGAGGACTGTAATGTGAAAGCTTTCTTCATTCCTCTTAAAAGGCACTAGACTAGAGAAAACAGTGAATGGAGCCTTGAAAGGCGAAATGTCTCTCAGTGCTGCTGCCCTAGTGTGAGTGTCCTTCACATGGGCTTGTTACCTTCGATGAGACCCCATCGAAGATTAGGTATGCAAGCATGGCAGGCTTGCTTGAAACTGTAATTTGGTGGCTCAATCTATCTCTTCTGCATGATGTTCAATATGCATATAGGGAACAGAGAGGAAACTTGGTTTCCGTCATTTAGAAGATTTAGTGGTGACGTGATATCTGTGATTTTGTGAGATTACCATCTCATAAAATAAATGCTGATTCTTTCTGTATGTGACTTGGTTACAAGATGCCCAGATATTTGGCTAAACATTGTTTTGGTGTGCTTAGAAAGGCATTTCTTGATAGGATTAGCATTTGGGTATGGGGTTTTGTGATGGCAGATTTCCTGCTCATCCCTCTCCCCCAGAGTGTTTTATTCAATCAGGTGGTGGTCTGGGAAGAATAAAAAAGTGTATGTTCTCTTAAGCACTCCTTGTGATGATTAATCTCAAATATCAACTTCATGCAATTTAGAATCACTATGGGAACACACCTGTGTGCGCATCTTTGAGGGATTTTTTTAGACTAGAGAACTGAGATAGGCAGACCCACCCTAAATGTGGGTGGCAACATTCAGTGGGATGGGGTCTTGGACTGCATACAAAGGGGCAAGGGACCTGGACAGCAACATTCATCTCTTTATTCTTCCTGACTGTAGTAGATTCAACGAAACTCGACCTCCAGTCACCACGACTTCTCTATCATCATGGACCAGAATCTTTGAACTGTGAGCTGAAATAAACCATTTAATTTTTTAAGTTACTGACTTAGTTAGTGTTTTATTGCTGTGAAGAGACACTGTGACCATGGCAAGTCTTATAAAGGAAAACATTTAATTGGCTATCTTATAGTTTCAGAGATTTAGTCCATTTTCATCATGACAGGAAGCAAGGTGGCATACAGACTGACACAGTGTGGAGAAGCAGCTGTGAGCTCTACATCTGAATCTGCTGGCTGCAGGAAGAGAAGGCACGAGACCTGGTTTGAGCTTCTGAGACCTCAAATCCCACCCCCTAGTGATGCACTTCCTCCAACAAGGCCACACCTCCTAATAGTATCACTTTCTACAAGCACTATTTTATTTAAAACACCACAGTTACTTTTGTCAAATATTTTATCATGGCAAGAAGATGAATAACCAATATATACCTATTGCTTGACTATAAGCTGTGACAAGGTTTTTGTTTGTTTTATTTTGTTTTCCATCGTAGAATATAAGTAGAAACATTGGCTTTTCTCACTTCTCAAAATTGCTGACTGATAATCATCCTATTATTTTGTTCTCTAAGGAACTCCCAACCCCTACAGATGCTTACACTATGCTAGGACAGTTGTAATAAATTTCTGTGACTTACGTAACTTCAACAAGAGTTCTTAAGGCTCTAAATCCAAGATCAAGTTGGTGGATTAGGTCCTCTGATGATAAAAAGGAAAGGCTCTGTTTCAGGATTTTCTTTTACTTGAAGTTTGTCCATCTTTACCTTGTGAGTCATTCTCTCTCCTCCACACTTTCCAGTGGCCACTTCCTAGTTTCCTGTTTTTTTCTCTTTTGTAAGGAAGCAGATTACGATGGTTCGGGCTCTCTGTGGTCACCTCATCTTAGTTACTTCCTTGAAGACTCTTTCTCCAAACATGGTTACATTCTGAGATTTGGAGAACTTAAGATTCCATCATACACATTTGGGATGGAGGCAGGAATAAGTATCAGCCTGCAGCAAAGACAATTCCATGCTATTTCTAGAGTCAGGCCTTGGTACAAAATACTTGAGAGGCTATACAACTATATAAAGAATTAAAGGTAGTTAAGGAATCCTAAGAATGGCAGAAATAGTCTTCTCAGGGATACCAATTGGTAATCCTATAACAAATGGTCCTGAAAACATACATACTAGTAACATTATATAGACTGAGCTGGTTATACGTAGGAATATATATGTATATACATATAAGCATCCAATAACAATTAATAGAAAAAGAAGTCATGAGTTTGAAAGGTAGCCAATAATGTATAGTTTGGAGGGAGGAAAAGGAAAGGAGAAATGTTGTAATTATGTTATAATTAAAAAAATAAAAACAAAAATAAATGCTGGAAATGGCCTACATAAGACTTAGAGAGAGGGGGAATGGAGAGGATTGAATCAATGATATTATGAGGCTGAATGCCCTTTTCTTTAAAAAGTATCTTCTTAATGGAAACAGTTGAAAGGATAAAGGTAGTTGACTGACTCTAAGGATAAGTAAAATGTGAAGAGGGGATATAAAAATTGTCTTTGGATTTCTAAATGGTAAGTAGAGAAATTGCAGTAGATTGCTCCGGGGCATCTCAGTTTAAGAGAAAAGGCTTTTAACTGTGTAGTTTCTCTGTGAACTTCCTGTCATAAGATTCTTCTTAAGTGGGACACATGCATTAACCTTCTGTCTGAGTTAGGGCTCCTTGATCAAAGGCGGCAGGAAGCAGAATCATTCCACTTACGGAAAGGGGAGGGGGTGGAATTTATCAGCAGAAGCCTTGGTATTTTGCAAAAGAGCTGAATGATCAATGATAGGTAAGGCTTGGAGGCAGCTGGGGTCAGAAATGACAAGAAACAGGTATTCAAGTGTCATCAGTGTCTCCAACTTTGCTTCTTGTAGCGACTGGCTTATTTCTTTAGTCTTTCCCTTTCCTTTGCTCCTACCTTCCAGTCTTTCTCTATGAAGTCAGAATATTACCAGTATTTCTAAAGCTTGGATCTTAAGAGTTTTACCTAGTCACAAAGCTATGGTCTCTCTCTGAAATACAACAAACTCATTAGCTCCAAGTGGCCCAGAATGATACCTGGTTGATCTCAAGTATTTCTTTCCAGACCAGTTCACTATGTCTATGAGCAGGGCTTTTATTTATTTATGCTTTCAAAATGGCTGCTCATAGTGGAATAAGGAGGAATGATACTGTTATAGTAAAGGGCACATGCAGACAAGACTAATGGTGTTCTGCTTATCTTGTTGTAGGACCTCTTACATCTTTTAGAAGAATGACTATATTATCTAAGTCAACGTGTATGACTAGATTACCTCTGTCTTTATTCAGGGACCATTAGGCATTTGGTTAAAGAATTCAAACAATAAACTTTTGATGTCTATTAATTAAGCACCGTTCTGGGGCCATTATGATAAATAATCAAGACAACTGTAAAGTTTCAACTTCTCTAAAAGTCAACTAAAGGACCACAAAGCATTTACAATAGGATATTCAAGGAACTTTTAAAAAGACAAGCCTGCATTAAACATTTTAATAGACATCCGATGTCTGTCAGGGTGATGACAGATAGGAAGATGATATGTTTCACCCAGTATGGGACAAGTCTGATCGTGAAATGAAGCATTATTCAAAGTCATGAAGGGAGAACATGCAGTTAATAATTTTACATATCAGGCTGTTCACACCGTCAGAGAAATGTTTGCTCAGACTATCTCATTTTCTCTATTTCTGAGGAATGAGTCTGGAGGAGGGCTCCAGATAGTTCCATTCCAAAGATAATAAGTTTGAATAGTGAAGATACACAGGTGGTCTGGCCCACCCCGGAGAAGCAGAATAGTGTCAGGTGGAGAACTGCAGGACAGCATGGGGCATCTAGTCTTAGTGTGAGGTCGGTTTATATCTCTTCTCCAGTGTACAGTACTCTTCAGTGCCCTTTCACCTACTTCCCCATCAGAAAACAACTGTTATTTATGACTAACTGACCACCTGATGGAGAATCACTGAAGAATCACTATCCTCAGCAATTTGTGTCTACAAGTTCCATATTGTCTTCTTCTTTTAAGGTCTAATCAACTTAGGACCTACAAGCATTAAGTGCTCAGGCTATGGTAATGGTCATGACAGTGATCATTTGTTCACTTTGTGTTTAGCACTGGATCAGGTAAATAGGAGTTATTTAAGTTTTGCATTTTAATAAAGAAGGGGGGATAAGAATGAAGCACAATAAGTTAAAGGCAAAAAGGAAGGCTTCATTATGGCATTTGGGGGCTGAGTCACCCTAGAAGTAAAAGGCCAATGGAAATCTTGACTGACAGAATAAAAGTTCACCCTTCTGCCTTTGGCTTTGTGTTATTATTGCAGCAACACCTGTAAGTCTGTCTGTTGTCTTCTGGCTCACCCACTGCATTGATCTTACCAGGTTACCCTTCACACTGGCCTCAGGACCCACATGGATTGGCATGCCAGCTGTGCCAGCCACTACTTGGAACACATATTTGAATCTGCATTATGCACACACATGGGGGT
Source organism: Apodemus speciosus (assembly GCA_002335545.1). NCBI lineage: Eukaryota > Metazoa > Chordata > Mammalia > Rodentia > Muridae > Apodemus > Apodemus speciosus. The sequence goes on from BDUI01000951.1 coordinate 117,696, forward strand.
TACGTTTTTTATGCACAAAGTTGAAAAACGTATTTCTGCATGAATTAATGTTAATAAGATATGAGTCCACTAAGAAGGTTTTACTCACTTTCACCTTGTAAAATATATTAGGCAATACTAAAATTGTGTTACATAGATGCTTGTTGACTAACAAATAGTGTTATGATCTCATAGACTCATTATAAATTGAAAAACTTACCAAGGCAAAATGAACTTAATACACTCAAAGCTACTAGACACAGAAGTTTAGACACACAGGTTGTTGGGGTTAGTGGTTCCCTCTTGGGATCATGGTATGAACTGCAAGCCACAGCTCTCTGCTGCAGTCTGGTACCAGCCGAGCATCATACTGTACCACACTCAGCTTGGGAAAGACTGGAACAATATTTGAAGCATCATTTCTACAGCATACACTTGAAAAAAAATTTCAGTTGAAGCATCTCTCGTTATCCAGATGAGCCACTTAGAATCTGGATACACACAAGGAATCTCTAGTTGTATTCACCCAAAAAGCTCAATTCTGGGCTTGGCGGGAGAATTGAGGGGACATTATGAACCTATAGCCCGAAGCCAGTTGGTTCAAGGCATAGGGTCTTAAACCTATCACGGAATGAAAAGAATGTCATAAGCATGGAAAACATTATTGATCTACAGAATCACAGTTGCTAAGTGCTGCCAGTATGGTGCTGTGGTGTTTTGAAGAGGAAAGGAGGCCTCTGAGAGAAATCAAATGGGCAGGTCTGTTCTTAAGTTGGATTTGAATCTCTTAGTAGACCCATATTCTTGGCAGTTGAGTGAGAATTTTTGGCCACCTATTTTTTTTTTTATACAGTGGAGATATGGGCTTGTTATCTATGAAAGATATGCCAGAATGCCCACCACATAGCAAGTGTCCCCAAACCATTTCCTACCAAGTTACCATTGTATTAGGACCTACCATATTGTGACTCTTCCTTCCTCTTAGTTCTAGAACACTGGCCTTTAACATTTTAGATGTCCAATATGCTCTGCATTCATATAGTTTTCGAGAATCATGTAGATTCTCAAAATGAGATGAGATTTGCAATGGCAGCTCTTAGACTGGCTTGCAAGACTTCCTCAGTTTGTCCTTCTCACTTTCCAGTTCTGTACATATTTTCCCAAATATAAGTTTGCTACTTATAAATTGCCATTGACTTCTTATAGGAAATTTGAAATATCTCCTGCTACCAACAAGTCAGGTCTTTTATACTTATGAAAAGACACAATGAGACAAACTGGATTTCAGCAAAAATATGAAAATTTAAGCAGGGTATGGCCATGCCCACGGTTTATTTGTGTTTCAGAAGTTTCCAGGCTGTCTTCAATCTGAAGGATTTCTTTTATAATTTATACATCAGTCATAGAAAAGGTTTTCATTTTTGTCATTTTTTTTGGAGATTTTGTTCTTTTTTCTTCTGGCTTCATTATGATATGCCCATGTGTAGATTTTGGGGCCGTCTTTCACAATTTATGTTTTCTGAGGTTCTTATATATGTAGTTTGATATCTACCATTGAGTTTAGAGAATGGCCACCCATATCCACTACACCTTCAAATACTTCACCTGCTGCATTTTTCCTTCTATAATTAAAATTATGTATACTTAGTGATTTCATATTTTCCTATAGTTCTTTGATATTCCTTTACATATTCTTTTTTGCTTTTCAGTTTGGTAAGTTTCTAGTGGCTTTTTCAAGCTTCCAGTTTCATTGTTGTGTCTAACCCACTGATAAGCTCATCTTAGCTGATTCCTGGTACAGTGCACAATGAATGGCAAACTGTCCCATGGCACAAGGAGGCAGTAACTATAGCATTTAGTCTACAAGCAAAAGGCCCATGGAAAGCCCTAGTCCTTGCTTAGAAACTGTGTCTTTGAGATGTCATTAAATTATAAGTTTTAAGAGGACATTATCTTGGGTACAGGATAGACCTTTAATACAGTGGACAGCACCATCATAATGAGAGAGGAAGGAAGAGGAGAACTTTGTTGAGCTGTGAAACAGAGTTTGGAGAGAGCCAAAGCCAAAGACTCTCATCAACTCCCCAAATCTCAGATGTGATAGGTTTTTCTCTTACAGCCCCCAGGAGGAGCCAAATGCCCAATGCTTGATTTTAGATGTTTTGTCTTCAAGAACAAATTTCAGAAGAAATCTTCAAGAATAAATTTCTGTTGTGTTGTACCACCTCATACTTTTTTTATCTTAACTTTTGCATCCCGAGTTTCTCTCTTCTTGCTAACATTGCCAGTCCTGCTTTCAAGTTGCCCCCCTTTTTTTCTATCAGAGCCGTTTGCCTATGTATCATAGCGAATTCCAGTTTCAAAGCTTACCTCCTGATGTTTTTGTTGAAAGGCAAAGAAGTGTTGAGCAATGGGACCTGATCGAGATGGGCTTTAGTGGGTGATTCCAGCAATTTGACAAGGAATTGGGTTGCATTTAATGTGTTTAAATAACTGGTTGCCCATGGGCTCAAATGCCTTTTGTGTTTTCTTTCCCATATGGGCCCAAGGCTTACCTCAGGTCCCTTACTCAGGGAGAGCCTGTTCCTTGTAACATTTTTGGTTGTGTTATTTTCTCAACTGAGCTCTTAAGTTCTGGTGACAAGGTGTGAGGAGGGGAAGCATTCATTCCTCTTTATGATTAATTCTGTCTTTAAGGGAGCCCATTTTAGAAATATGATCTTCACAAGTATTTCTTAGCTTTCCCTACTGCAGAGGTGAGGCAAGACAAAGGAAATTATGCAGAAAATAATAGTCATCTTCCAAGTGGGATAGCTGTGGTAAAGTACTACTCCTTTCTTTTATTACAGAGGGTCATAAAAATGGTTCACTTTCCTTTCCCCTTGTCAGAACCACAAGAGATGTGTTTTGACTCTTCACTATGAAAATACTGAGTGGCTCCATAAGGTTAAACCTAAGAAGGTTTGAAATACCATTAGAACTTAGGAGTTTGTTCCTCGACTCTTATAGTATCCTCCACTCCAGCAATTTACCAGCATAACCATATAAGTATTCTCATCAGTTTAGGACTCTGGTGTTGAAAATTCTATTATACATAAGACAACAATAAGATTACAAAATCAGCCAAGAGCCTCAAGAACTGCTTTTGCTTCATAGATCACAGATTTTGAATGGAAGAGAAGCCCATTATCCAGCAACACAAACAGAAACAGTAGGAAATGAACAGGTTACTGTGTGTGGTGGTTTGAATCCAAATGGTCCTCATAGGCTCATCTATTTGAATGTATAGTTATCGGAGAATGGTACGACTTGAGGGATTAGAACAGTAGTTCTCAACCTTCCTAATGTTGTGAACATTCCGTACAGTTCTTCATGTTGTGGTGTCCCTAATTCTAAAATTATTTTCTTGCTATTTTATAACTGTAATTTTGCTACTGTTATGAATTGTAATATAGTATCTGATATGCAGGATATCTGATATGCCTTCCCCCCAAACTTTGAGACCCACAGGTTGAGAACCACTGGATTGGCAGGTATGGCCTTGTTGAAGGAAATGTGTTAATAGGGTTGGGCTTTGTAATTTCAAAAGCCCAAGCCAGATTCAGTATTACTTCCTGTTTCCTGCATATCAGGATATAGAACTCTCTTTATGATAATAGATAAACCTTGGTAGCTGTAAACAAGCTCCAAATTAAATGTGTTCTTTTATAAGAGTTGTCATTGTCATGGTGTATCTTCGTAGAAATAGAACACTGACAAAGATACTGTGTAGCCAAAGAACTAGAAAACAGGAAATCTAAACAAAATGAGTACTTGTGGACAAATCTGCTTGGCTTACTGAAATACTAGAAAATACAGGGGAAAAACAAACAACAAACAAACACCAAATCAAAACAACAAACAAAACCAAAACCAAACAAAAAGCAAACCAATAGTCAACGATCATGTCAGTAACAGCCAGCATACAGAACAAGATTTTTGTCTTTATGGATTCTGACAGATCAAGGAGTACTCTGTCAGAGTGGGGCCAGAGGAAACCCAACAGGACTTTCTATACCATCCTTTGATAACGAGTTGACATTATCCTTTGATAATGTATCAAGAAGGCCACATGGTAAATAGTAAGTAGCAAATGTTCCTGTCCCTTCACACTTTTGTATGATTAGCTGAGCCTCCTTACAGCTAGAGTGCCCATTTTGCTTAGCAGTATGAAGTACCCTTTCCTGGGTGACACTCAGGAATAAGATAAGTAGGAAGACTTCACTTCTGCCCTGACTTGGCAGCCAAAAGGTGATCCCTCCTGGTTCCCAGTTGTTACTTTCCTTCTAGTGGGAAATACATGTTAGCAAGGAGAAGGTGACCATTTTAAAAACATAAGCTAGAACTGGAATATGAAATGCCATGTTTGGGGATAGGGAGTTGACTCAGTCGTTAAGAGCACTCTTTTATAGTAGCCATGTTTGGTTGCAAGCACTCATTGTGGATCTTACAACTACCTTTAACTTTAGCTCGAGAGGATCTGATGCCCTCTTTTGTCCTTTATGGACACATGCACACATGTGGAATATACTCCCATATGTAAATAAAACAATCAAAATTCCACACGTATTCACTCAAGCTTGAATCAAGAAACTTACAAAATTAAATACAAGGGAGTTCCCAACTTCTGAATTTTGAGGTAACAATGACTACCACCAGCAAACAGTGGTTCTAACACCTTTTCATTTAAAAATGTTAACTAGCTCATATTAATTACAGATAATAATGGTCATTTAAAAATGTTAACTAGCTCATATTAATTACCTATAATAATGGGTTTCATTAAGCCATTTCATACATTTAAATAATGTATTTAACTAACACTTTTATATTTTAATACAGTAGGGGAAATGTAATTAAATGCTAGTTATTTATTCTTGACACCAGGAGGTTTGAATGGTGACCTTCCCGCATGTTCAGTTTAGGGTCACTACTTAATGGGGAGGTGGTGTGGAATAGGGATGGCTGTTATTTCTCTGGCTTTTGCACAACATTAAACTCCCATGTGCTTTAACTATAAGCTGAGCTGGTGATCGGAGAGATATGAAATAATACATGAAAAAGGAAATGTGAAGATTTAGGACAGAAAAACACATGAACGTTTAGAACATGGATGGGAAATAAGTATTGCTCTGAGCACGAGAAGGTTGATAAAAGAAAACAGATTAGTTATTGGATAGAACACTAGTTCGTTCCAACACTGGTATGGAAATCAGTATGGAAAAGGCAAACAAATTGCATCCGCCATGGCTAAAGGTGGAAATACGAGGCCTGGAATGCATCCCCTCCCCATCTTCAGTCTGCCCACAGGACAGGAAGATTCCTCCCACCCGGCTCTCAAAACCATTTATCTGGAGTGACTCTCATTTTACAAATGAGGAAACTGATAGGGAATCTGATGTCAGGAACAGCTCATACCATGATATCATGTGGCTCTTCCAACCTATAAATGATAGGTGGAATGACATTTATTCTGAGCATTGTCAGCCTTCTAGGCATAACTAACCAATTCCAGATGTAGCTTTGGAATTCTCCTCAGTGCAGTAATAAGCTGTGAACAATTGATTGGAGATGACATGCAAGCTGCACTTTACTGGCCATTTCTGTTCTAAATGCTGATGTGTTTTTCTCTTCTAAATATTCACATGTAGAGACTGAGTGAACAGAAACTGTTCTGCGAGGTGTAGCATTTAAGTTTGCATGCAAAGAAGGAATAGAAGACTTTTGTGAGGTGTTATCTTTTCTTTTAGTCTAGTATGTTAGTATATTGATATTTCTAAATGACATATAATTCCAAATATGAAGAAAC
>BDUI01000951.1:157403-174914 GCA_002335545.1 Apodemus speciosus
AAAAAAAAAGGATTGCACTGGGAAAAAATGTGGCAAGCCAGGGTAGAAGAAAGGAAGGCAGCCATGGCCATATGTGAATCTGAAAGCCACCTGCCCACTCTCAACCTCAGGACTTCATACTCCATTTCTGGTATTCTGTTTTCTGTGTATTTGAAGGATGACCCCTTGGATGCCTCCACACTGGCTACCTCAACATCAAAGGCTTAACCAGCCTGGACCATGGGACTCAGGGCCAGCTTCACTTCAGTCAGGATTCCTGAATGGCACCTTTTTTTGTGCATAGTGATTTGACTTTATCATCTACCCTCCATGAGAGGATATGACCTGAAGAACATCACCATTCAGGAGCCAGGAAAGGCAAAGGGTGCCCTGTGTGGCACAGCCTGAGGGTTGCTACGGACAAGGCCTTACCTTGCTGCCAGCTTGGGTGGGTGATGTACCTTGTCTGCTTGTAACGCCTCTCTGTCTCTGAGACCTAGAAGGAATGAAGAAAATGGGAGGGTGGCGAATCATGAACTGAATTAAATGGCTCATTGCAGAATTTAGGGTGCTTTTAAAATGATGTTTTAAACATTTGTTTTGCAAACACAGGGTTCTAAGTGGAAAAGTTATACCCTCTTGCTCTGGGCATTTCTTTACAACAGGTTTTGTCCCTGAGAGCCCTTCTCTGGCTTAGCCAATGAACCACCCAAGTCTCTTCACAGCATCTTTGTTTGCTTCTGTTTCCCTTGGTGTTGCAGTGCATCACTGCCTCTTACAACCCAGCATCCTCCTTTTGTGGACCGCTATGACTTAATCTCTGAGTGATTACCTTTGTTATTATCACTTCAGCTTATCTGGGGCAATCCCAGCATGCTGCAGTTTGATGAAAAGTAGGCCTTTTAGGAGACACTATTTATAGCAGTAGGAGAGAACAATAACACACACACACACACACACACACAGAGCCGACCAGCTTAGCATTTGACTGATAGGTGTTCAGACAAGAAAAGATTATGGTTGGATTCATGTACTTCAGAGCAGGTCAGCAGCATCAAAAATGCTGTGTGTCAGTGTCGCTAATGGAGGTGAGTCAATCAATTGAGTTAATTGGTCAAGCCTCCTGGATGTGCCAGGATCTCCATCACAGGACAAGGTGGCAGGGGATACAGTATCTGAGCAGCTTCAGTACTCACGTTCTGCCAGGAATTCAGGCTAATTGGATAGGACTATTTATTTGAACAGTTGTTTTTAATACAAATGCTGCTGACAGTTGAGAAGGCTTGGTGTGTGACTGCTGCTAAGCCTGACAGTCAGAATTTGATGTGCGGAACCCACAGGGGAGAAGGAGAGAACCAACTTTTGTATGTTGCTCTCTGGCCTATATTTGTACACAAATATGTGCRCACACATATGCACACAGTGAATGGGTAAATGATTTAAACAATTTTTAAGGATTATTAAGTAGTTGTTTGTGCCAGGCTGTATGAACAGTGTCTGGGGAAAAATCAGGTGGTTCCTGGACTTAAGAAGCTCAGTGCTCTTGAGGTAGGGGAGTCAGGCGTTTTAGTAGGCAGCTTCAAAAGGCTTCCTCAGTCCTGTTCCACCATTCTAGCTCATCATACTCTTCATATGAATAAGGCTTGTGTGAGGAGGGATTCCTCACAGTTCCCTGAAATAGCCTTCCAGGTCACTTCTATTATTGGATTCTGAATTGTACCCATTTCCCTCCAGTTTAACCTCATGAGCTTGCCATATAGGAATTTTATCAGTTGCTTCTCTGTTGCTGTGCTAAGACACCATGACTGAGGCAACTTATAGAAGAAAGAGTTTAGAGTTGCAGAGGGTTAGAGTCCGTGTTGAAAGAAGGAAGGCATGGTGGTGGGAACAGGAAGCTGAGGGCTTACATCTTGAATCACTGGCACCAAGCAGCCCAAGATAACTAGAAAGAGGACAAGGCCTTAAGTTCTCTAAGCTCCCCACAAACTTCCTCTAGCAAGGACATGCCTCCTGAAACTCCTCAGACAGAACCAGCAACTAGGGACCAAGTTCAAATTCCTAAGATCATGGATGAAATCTCATTCAAATAACCACAGGGATAGGAGACTTCTTTTTTATAGCTTGTCATTTTTACTTTTAAAATGTATTATTAACTACTGTTGTTTCTAACATACTATGTGCCAGAGTGTCAAGTATGAATGTAATAGTTTCTCCATATTATCACCTAATATCTATATCTATGTTTGTATCACACACACACACACACACACACACACACACACACTACAACACTACAAACTAATAATATTATTAAGCTAATGAAAACCTGCCAAGAAAGTGATTGTTACAGAGGTTTATTTGCCCACGTTAAGATGATCAGGAAGTGAAAGAGAAGGCTATAATATTTAATCTTCATTCTGTCTTTCATTCTGAGATTCCTATAAGGAACTGCTTGAGGGGTCTCCTACATTCGACCTCTTTAATGTCCACTACAGCCCTTGAAATGAGAGCTGCCCTACACAGAGATGGGAAAATTAAGTTTCACAGGGTAACTAACTGCCCACGGCTGCCATGTATAGCCAACGGAACTAGAATCTGCTTTTCCTGACTCTGAAACGCCTGCCTGTATCTTCCAGCATATTTTGAAACAACTGGTCTTACATGGAATGGAAGAACTGATATGTATTGATTGCTCCTTGATATCTTAGCCTATATAATTATTTTTTCTACAAAGCATTGCCGTTAGGTAAGAGCCATCTCCACTTACCTCCACATTAAGACTCAAAGGTAGTGAGAATTATTTTGCTATTTTCGTTGTTACATAGGGCCATCGGACAAGTTAAGTTTGAATGTGGTATGATAACTGGCTTCCTCATAGCACCTTAGTTTCCAAAGAAATAATAAAAATTCACCTACAAAATCATTTTGTGCATCAATTTGTTTTCATCTCTATCTTGATTTTCTTCACTATTTCTTTGATATCCCTGTTACTCCCTGTTGGAATAGAAATATCTATTCTGTACTATTGTATATAAGAAGTAATAATTTCCCTTTTGATTTTACAGGGATTCGCAGCTGTGAAGATTGCTTTGGATCTTTGAAGAGACTAGCTTCTGAGCAGTTTAGGGCCATTAAGACTGTGGGGATTCTTGAAGTTAGACTAGTGCATTTTGCAATGTAATCTGGCCATGATCCTATGGGTTACAGGAGTGAAAGGTTATGTTTTGAAACTTAAATGTTCCCTGAGGTTCTGTTTTAAACATTTGCTTCCGAGCTTGGGGTGCAATTTTGAAAGTGGTAGAGCCTGTAGGAAGTGAAACAAGGCTGACATCTGTTTAGGGGAGGGGCCTGAAGGTTAGACTCACCTTTGATTAGGGCTGGTAGCCTCTGCCTCCTGGTCTGGAGAATGTGAACAAGTCATTGTCAGAGTCATTGTCCCTACTGTCAGAAATGAACCCCTCCCATCAAGCCTTCTGTACTAGTGTGGACCAAAATTTCTTTTTGTTTCCGTGAATTCATGTGCATTTTTAATTGGATATATTCTTTATTTACATTTCATTTCCCTTTTCCTGGTTTCCCCGCCCCCCAGATGTCCCATATGTCTTTTTCCCTCCCCGGGTTCCCCCATTCACCCCTTCCCACTTCCCTGTTCTGGTATTACCCTGCACTGCTGCATTGGGCCTTTCCAGAACCTGGGTCCACTTTTTCTTTCTTGTCGGAGAGAGCATTTGATAGGTGGATTGTGTCTATGGTATTCCAAGCTTCTGGGCTAATATCCACTTATCAGTGAGTGCATGCCATGTGTATTTTTTTGAGACTGGGTTACTTCACTCAGTATGATGCTCTCCAGCTCTATCCATTTCTCTAAGAATTTCATGAATTCATTGTTTCTAATGGCTGAATAGTACTCCATCGTGTATATATACCACATTTTYTGTATCCATTCCTCCGTTGAGGGACACTTGGGTTCCCTCCAGTTTCTGGCTATTATAAATAAGGCTGCTAGGACCAAAATTTCTGAAACCGTAAGACAAAAGAAATTCCCTTGAGTTGCTTCTTTTAAGTAGTTTGGTACAATAAATGAAATAGTGAACATGAAGAAATACAAAGAGGCTGTTGGTGGTAGAGCAGACAGAGATTATATTTTTGGCAAGTTGCTCACACATGTGTCAGAATCTCCTTACAGTGCAATGGTTACAAGGTGACTGTCCAGAGGATTTGGGCTAAGGACTTGTCCATCTCGAGCACAACACTCTAAAGACTCTGTCTGAAACTAGCAAGTTTAAATTCACCTTACAGCTCTTTGTAAAGGCATGTTTGTCTGAGCAACTGATAAAACCAATTTTATATTAGTTTTCTCATTCAATTTGTAATACCTGAAAATGGAGAACTGCAGCATATAGGCCTTCATTTTTTCTCCTGACTCTGAGAATGTTAGGGCTAGGATTGTCTGGGACTGGTTGTCTCAAAGCTTGGGAATTTGGTCTCCTGTAAGACTTCAGACAATTGGATGTTCCCAATGGTGACTTAGCTAATCTCTGAGAAGGATGGTCAGGACCAGGCAGGAGCAGAACTGTTTCCAGTTCTCTTTGGGTCTCATTTACCCCCTTCCCTTAAATACTGGGTCTCAAAGTGTTTCTTACAATCTGTTTAGAATGGGTAGAATTAGAAGTAGTGAACAGTCTTCAGAGCTAGTGAGATGAAGAAATAGTCAACACAGTTGGCCTCAGTTTCCACACTGAAAATCAGGATGATAATACTTGAGCATATAATGACAAGCCCCACCCTCACCTCATTAGGAGAGAGCAATCCAAGTGCTTCCTGCATATAAGCTATGACCCTAGCTCATGGCATGTATTACTAAAGTCCAGTCAAGGGTTCTCCTTTCTCTGCTTTGATTAAATGAAACATATACTTCTGTTTTATTTCCTTGGATAGTTTGCAAATGATTGGTATTATAGTTAATATAACTTTGATATAATGTAAGGTATATAATTATTAATTAATATATATTATTGGTATACTATACTATAATATTTAATATAATGTCTAGCAACATCATATGAATGCTTTCAGAAGCAGCTTTGAGAGTCCTGTGCTTTCAGGCTATAGAAGAACTGGGTCATAAGCACCTTAATCCTCCTCACTCAGTCATCAACACTGATAGCCAGAAGCTGAGCTGCCTTGAGATGTGGGTGCCATTGCTCTCATATTGCCTCCAACAGAGCAACATCAACTTCATTTCAGTATTTTGATTTATTGCCACAATTACCTGTACTGAGTTCAATGCCATCCTAATACTTGGACTGACTAATTATAATATGGGCTTCATTTTATCGAAATATCACATGTTCTAATGTCCTGATTTTTTCTTGGCGGACAGTAGCATCGTGCTCAGGTTTATGTGTTAACCTCGTTAGGTTTTAGTTTCCAGTTATTCAGTTTAATGTCAGTCTATAGGTTGCTGTGAATGTAACTCGGAGATGAGACTGTTGTCTATAAAAGGCATTATCTTTGATGATGATTTAAAGGGACCTCATCAAATCAGTTGGTAGACTCGAGAGCAAAGCTGAGTTTTCATTGGGGAGGAAGAAGTTGTCCTTCTACAAAGCAGCATGACCTGCTGGTTGAGAATTTCTCTTTTCTGAATTGTTCTATGATATGGCTATGTCCTATGTCAGACTTGCTATTTTCTATGATAACCATAAAAGGATATTCAAATATATGCAGACATGGGACTGGAGAGTTAGCTCAGCAGTAAGAGTAGTTGTTGCTCTTGCAAAGGTCTGAGGTTTGTGTTCCAGTACCCATAGGGTATTTCACAACCATACTTAACTTTAGTTCCAGGGCATCCAATGATCTCTTCTGACCTCCACAAACCATGCAGGTAAAATGCCCACACATATAAAATAAATCTAAAATACATTTTAAAATATGCAGAGATATTATGTAAATGATATATATATATAAATATAAATACATATATAATTTTGTTGTAGAATTTCGAATGATACAGATTTTGGTGTTAAGAGTAGTTCTAGAGAAAGACTAAATAAAGGAGTTGACTCTTGAGTCTGATTTGATCCAAAAGGTGTTATTGGTGCTTTTTCCAAGGGTAGAGATGGCAATAGCAGTTATGGGGACATATGACATGCTGTCATTAGATATCCAATATATATTCAAGGTTCTGTGACAGCATGTATTTGATGTTTTATGAGGTTTCAACCATACTTCAGTACAGATGAGACTGAATGGTTTTACTGTGTTAGAGAAAGTGAGGAAAGCAAGATGAGCTCTGTGTTTATTCCCAGCTGTTTAGTGACCTCACATCTGTTTAAATGGCCTGAAACCAGACTGCTATTACCAAATACCATAGGAAAGAATTTAATAAAGAGCATTTTGGAAACTCAGAAGCTAAGATATCAACAGATTTTGTGTTTGGTGAGAGATCATTTCATAATTCATACTCAGTCATATTCCTCAGTGTTCTCCAAGAGTGGAAAAGGAAAGAAGGTTCTCTAGATCATCTATAAATAAGGACACAAATCCTATTCCATTCACAACAGCATTGTTTCATTGCTTAGCTACCTGACCAAGGCAGCTTACAGAAAAGGGTCTATGGTTCCAGAGGGTTAGAGTCCATGACGGTGAGGTAAAGGCATGGAAATAAGCTGGACCAGTAGCTGAGAACTCACATCTGAATCTACAAACAGGAAGCAGAAAGAGGACTGGAGATGGCAGAAGACATTTGAAACCTCAATACCTTTGGTGACTCATCTCCCCCAACACTTCCACACCTTTCAATCCTCCCCAAACAATTAGACCAAGTATTCAAACATATGAAGATATGGAAGCAATTCTTATCCAAGCCACCATTTGAAGATAGAGAAAAATCCAATTGGACTTGCAGATCCCAAGTCCTTAGGATCTGTCAACTCTTATTTGCTAGAAGAAGCAGACCTGTTTTCCCTGTCTGAAGATGTAGCTGTACTTTGAAGAATAAATAAAGACATTCTCCAGTGTAGTTACTCATCAAGTCACCATCACTTCTCCAAACAGGCAAGCTACTCATCTTTTCTTCTAAAATTATAACTAGACCCAAGTTTCAGAAGGCCAAATGAATATTGTGGCCCATCATGAAGATGTAAACTATGTACCAAAGGAGTGTATTTTATAGTTAGTTATACAGACAACAAAGAAGCCCATTTATGAGACTACAGATCTGGTCAATTGGACACAAAATTGGGTAAATCCAAGTTTATTGACATTGACCCACTAAGCAAAATACCTGGCTTATTTTGGCTTAAGAATTTAGATAGGTTGTTAGCAATTTATTGGTGCTTGAAGCATGGCTACCTTCATTCAAAATTTGGAGTTGAAATTCCAGGACCATTTTGGCAAATTAAAGAATGCACTCATCTTAATATTAGAATAACTGAGCAGATCTATCCCACAAGACCTGCTCCTTCACCCTGGGAGGATCTAGAAGATGTAACTTCCACTATAACTTTGAGAAATAAATTTGTGAAGACAGCCTTAGTATCCTTTGAAAGAGTTGTGTGATCATTCCTCTCTGTAGGTCAGAAATTACAGTGAGAACCACAACTACCAAAGGAAGAATCAGAGCACTAAGTAATCAGTATCACTCCTTATAGGACTTGGAGTCAAGACAAAATTTCAGCTACCAAAGCAGTAATCGATAGTGCTAAGAGATGCTCTCAGGGATTTATCAGCCTTTTGGTAATCAGGATCAACTATCTCAGTTACCATAGTAACTCCTTTCCTTTCCTATTGATTCAGAGGCATGAGGAGCCCAAAGTGGCCACATGGAAGTCTTGACTTCTCATTCAATGGAGTAATTGGTATTGCTCATTAGAAATGAAGGCCTTTAGAACAACAGAGAATAAGGTCCTGAGGCTAAGGACAGGAAACAAAACTTTGTTAGTGAATCATTAGGAGTAACAGTAATTGTTCATTTTGTCACTTGTATCCTAGATCCATGAATAACAAGAAACAGAACTATATACTAACTACTGATTTTGAACATATACATCCTGTTGAATTATATTTGTTTGGCCCTGCAAGATATGACAGCCTATCTGGCATTGTGATTGAATTTTCAAATAGCCATTCCACTGTTTGGACACTCCAGATGCTGCTTGAGAATGATGGGGGAACAGAGTATATAACACATTCTATGGCCTCAGGACGATTGACACACTCACTTAGTCAGATGTCAGTCTATGACCAAAAGCAAAGCTCTGTGCAATGTTACTATGGGAGTCTGTAGTTACTGTAAGTCTATGGAGGGCAGCTCGCAGAAGCATTGCATGGAAGAAAGACAAAACCATATCAAAACAAATGTTTAGTCTAGTCAAAATTAAATGCCTTTCACAATGACTGTGGTCTGGYATAATCAACCTGCTAGTGATTATCTCTTTGATAACCATGGAACTATGCCCTAAAGAGGACTCAGTTTTAGCTCCTAACAGATTGGGTGTTCAATGGAAGCTGTAGCCTTGGTCAGTATAGTCATATTGTTGTGTCTATACACAGCTTTTATTCCTGTCCCATGACTGTTTTACTCAGGAATAAAGTTGACAACAATAGCTATGAGATGAAATTGATTGGCATCCACAGTGCAGGTCAACCTATCTCCTTCTATCCCTCATCTGTGTTAAATCTAATCAACGTTCATATATGACACGAACACCTCCATAGATTTTCCCATTCAGGCATGTTAATCTACCTCCTTTTCCCTGGACATCTCTGTTACCATTTTGTCAAAGCTGTTTATTTTAACTCAGCAAAGCCAACTGTCAGTTGGTTGTAGGAAACTCTATGTGAGGTTAGAGACACAACTTTGTGGAGGAAAAGTTGACAGGAGTATGATAATTATGGCATTATAATTATGGCAACCTCTTTGTACACAATATAATACACAGTCTACCGTGTCCACCACTCTCCTTAATCAATTGGGATTCAATATCTCTGAAGATAGTAAGTACGTGTTACATGTCTCAGGTCATAGAGACATTGGTGGGCCTGTAGTTAATTGTTAAGTCTCTGCTAAAACCAGGAGCAAGCTGAATGCTGTTTATCAAAAAATGGAGTAGTTGTTTGTTTGTTTGTTTTTACAAAGAATAATGGGGCTTTTACCAATCCTAAAGGTTTGTACCATGCAGTCAGCATGTTACTAGTGTAATGGACCAGTGTTATGTCTTATGGAAGGAAACACAATCAGGTCCTTGGTAGATGGAATTATGATTTAGGGGTGGGTAACTGATATGTGTCTGAGATATTGCTGGTATTGTCAGCCAAATTCTATTTGCTTCTGATAATATTTACTAATGAGATTTTAATTTTAAAACTTTTTATGTTTATGTGTATGTGTGTGCATGTGTATGTGTATGTGTATGTGTATGTGTATGTGTGTTTTGCCTGAATGTCTGTGTACCACCAAGGAAGCTGGAAAAAGATGTCAGATCCCTGGAACTGAATTATACATGATGACTTCTGAGCCATCATGTAGATACTTGCAATTGTACTTAGGTCCTCTGGTAGAGCAGTCAGTTCATTTAACTGATGAGTCATCTCTGCAGTCCATGATGAATATTTAAAGCAAAACAAAACAGAACAAAAACAGTACTTTCCAGTTCAACAGATGAATATGAAGGAGATATTGGCTTTCTCAAGCAAAGAAATGACATTAGAATAACATCTGTAATTGGAGTTACCATCTGGATAAGTTAGCAGTAATATGCTATCATTCTTTGAGATCCATCTGTCTTTTGTACAGGCTAAATTGGAGAGTTGATGGGGGGTGTGATGGGAACCATCACCCCCACATCTTCCACGTCCTTGCCATGAAAATCTCTACAACCCCTCTAGGAATGCAGCAACACATTGTTTCAGTATTTTCCAAGATACGACCCACTTTTAGAAGCTTCCACTAGGGCTTTCCTATCATAGTTTCTTTACTGCACAGAACATGGAATCAGTGTGTGGATTCTGCTAATTGCTCAGTGTATTTGTTGTAATTTTGCTTTCTAACTGAGATAAGAACCACAGGAGGGGTTCAGAAATCCAGAGATGCCACTAAGTTATGAATCTGGGCTAAAACTCCATTGATCATCTCACTTCTACAAGTCCCTGCTGGGCCTCCTACAGTAATGTTTTGATTTTTCTGAGATAGAGTGTAGCAATATTCACAAAGTGTGTTTTCCTTCTGTCATGGACTAGTCATCTAGGTAAAAGATCATAGGTCTCTTTGGAGAAAGCTGGAAGAGAGATTAATGGAATAAATGTTTGAAAAAGTAGCAAAAAACCTCTTAAGGACTTGCCCTCTCCTCCAAGGGGTTCTGGATCTGTAACCTTGATTGAGCCCAAGGATTAACTAAAAGGCCTTGACTCTGTCTTAGCTTCCTAAAGCTGCCATAAGACAATAATACAGTTGTGGATTAAACTATAAACATCAGAAGTCTAAGATCCGTATGCTGGCAGACGACTAAGATCCGTATGCTGACAGACGACTAAGATCCGTATGCTGACAGACGACTAAGATCCGTATGCTGACAGACGACTTCTTTTAAGGTATGTGTCCTTGTTCTCCAGATGACTAGTATGTTAGTCAGCTTTTCTTTACCCTGTTGAAATATAATAAAAAAAAAAAACCCAACAAAATATGAAGAACTTCCTTTGGCTTTCATTTCAGAGACTACAGTCTCTGCTCATTTGATTCTTTTGTCTCTGTGCCTGTGATGAGGTGTTTTCATTAGGGTTTTATTGCTGTGAACAGACACCATGGCCAATGCAAATCTTATTATGGACAACATTTAATCGGGGCTGGCTTATAGGTTCAGAGGTTCAGTCCATTATCCTGAAGGCGGGAGCATGGCTGCATCTAGGCAGGCATGGAGCAGGCAGAACTGAGAGTTCTACATCTTCATCTGAAGGCTGCTAGCTGAACATTGGCTTCTAGACAGCTAGGATGAGGGTCTTACAGTTCACAGCCACAGTGACATGTCTATTCCCAACAAGGACTCACCTTCTAATAGTGCCACTCGTGGGCTGAGCATATACAAACCATTATATAAGACAAAACATCATAACATTAGAAATGGTCTAGTGAAGGAGGCTGCTTACCTCCTGGGAGAGGAGAGGAAGGAGAGGGRGAAAGGGAAATGGGAAAAGGAAGGGAGAGAGGGAGAGGGGGAGGGAGAGGGGGAGAGGAAGAGGTACGAAAAAGTGTAGAACCAGCACATTCTCATACTTGTGCCTTTGCCCCGCTAGCCTGGAAGGCTGGCCATGCACTGGCAGGCAATGGCCAACCTGTTTTTATCTCATGGAGATTCTGACTCTGAACTCCACAATCTCTCCACCCAGCTCGCTAGGTTCCCACTGGTGAGTCGCTACCACGCCAATCCCGTGCTTCAAATCCCCCACGGCCTTTGTGGAGCACCTCAGGCAAACCCATGCTTGGCCATCGTAGCTTTCTCTCTTAACCCAGACGAGCCACTGCGTGAAGGAAAATGCAACACAAACTTAGATCAGGAACAATGGTAACCAAATCTCTGGGCACAACAACTAAAACCTAATCTTGTAAGCCTTATCAAAATCTGATCCCTCTGGTGGTGAATCCTTGCGGATCTGTCATGATACCAGGAAACTCTAGTGGCTACATCTTACCCCTCTGCTGCCCGGGTTCCAAAGAAAACTAACTCTCTCCTGCTTCCTCTCTCCTTCTGTCCAACCTGGAAGTCCTGCCTACTGGCCCAGTGATTGGCTCCTTTATTCATTAGGGAATTGGGTCACAAGAACAGCACCAGGTCAATCTATAACAGGAGAGGGAGTGGGAGAGAGAAAAATCAATCCATTGATGTTCTCAGAGCTCTCTATGATCCAAACATCTTCAGAAAACCCTACCACGGCACTATAGCATTGGGATCAAAGCTTGAACATGTCAGAATTGGGGGCAAGTTTCAAACCCAAACCATCTACATTCCTACTGTGCCCTCACATGGACTTTTCTGACATCCATCCCTGCTGTCATTCTTCTTGTAAGCACAACAGTCATATTGACTTAGGGTCTTACTCAGATCTCAGACAATACAACCACACTGGGGACCTGGACTTCATACATGTTTGGGTGATATAATTTACACTATAATGCTCTAGTTTGATAACTCAATTTCGACTCTTTTGACTTGACTTACGACTTTTCCACTCACACAGATCAAGAAAGGATTAGAAAGAATTTCCACATATTCCTTTTATGAGGACACCAGTCCATTAGCCAATATCACAGATCTCTGTGAGACAGATAATGTTATGACCTCTGAATCAGACAATGAAAAACTCCATTCAGGCAATACTGTAAGTGACCCAGACCATTATGAAATGAAATTTTGGATTACTCTATGTCTTAATTATTCTCTTGTTGTTATCAAATACCCTGACAAAATGGAATTCAAAGGAGAAAGAGTTTATTTTTGGCTCAAAGGTCTAGGATTTAGTAAATTCTATCATGGTGCGGAGGCCATGGCAGTAGGGCTTTAGGGAAATGATCACATTGTCTTCATACTCGGGAAGCAGAGAATAATGAATGAAGTGCTCAGATCACTTTATCATTTTTATACAGTTCAGTATCCCAGACTAGGGGTACTGACAATCAACCAGTATCAGAAACTATAACTGCTTCAAAGATTATAATTGTTCCAAATATTCCTTAATTTTTGTGAATATATTTATGTGTGGATATGTTTGTGTGTACTAGAATTGTTTTGTCTCCTCGTCTAATATAATTTGTATTAATAATAGTTCATTTATTCTCAGTACTTAAGTGGCAAGATATCAGAGAACATATGAAAAATAGTTAAAGATTTGCATCCTCTTTTGGAGAGTTACTTTATTTGGGGTTGTGTACAGTGTAGTTATACCCCTCTAGCTGGAAATGTGCTTTACTTTTTTATCATAGAGTAAGAAGCTATGTATTGGTGCTGATGTGACAAGGAATGGGTTGTTAGCTACATGTCTACTAGGCTAGATTACTGTTAGGAGTATTTTACTCAGACACCAACTTAGGTGTTGTGATTGACATTAACCTTTACATTTAGGGCCTGGTTGTAGTCTCAGCATTCTCAAGAAATAGGCAGATCTCTGTGAGTCCAAGGCCAAGTCAGGGCTACATAGCAAGACTCTTCTTCAAAATAACAATAAACAAAAACATCAAGCAAACAAATACATAGGAAAAAAGCAATAGCATTTATGCTCAGTAGGTTTTAAATAAAGGATATCATTTCTAATAATATGGGTATGGCTATCCATTTATCTTAAGGATCTCAAGAATAAAACTCAGTTTTACTATTATTGCATCTGTGTAGCAAAATTAACCTCTCTTGAAGCTGGCCAATTATCATTACTGATAGTTATAAGTACCTTGTTCCAAATTTCCCTTGTCTTTAGAAAGTAATGTGCAATGGTTAATCTCAGGTATCAATTTGATGAGAGAGGCAACCATCACAGAGACAGGCCTTTGAGCATTTCTTAGAAATTCCTGATTTATCAGCTCCACCATAAGATAAGCTAGTTTCTTGAAAAAAATATTATATACAGTATATATTAAAATTTCATATTTTCTATGTATGCATGCTATACATATATGCATACTATTTACTGTGATAACTAATAGAACCTAGAGAAATGTGAATGCTTACTATTACAGATCATTATAAGGGCTGCAATTAGATTGTCTAATGAAGTGCACAGGGTGACGTCTGAAAGGGTTCTAAGCACAGGAGCTTGTTCCCTAACATTCTCCAGGTGTTCCACTTTGCTCACCCAGTTGAAAGCTCTCTAAGCCACCTGTTCATGAAATTTTAATAACCCAACTCCCAGTCTTACTCCCCTCCCTAAGGCCAGGCTTGTACAGAGAGCTCCTGCCTCTAAGTGGCACTTGGTCTTTCTGGTAATCAGTTCCCATGCTGGAACTGTCTGGAGTTCCATGCTCCCAACACCTCATTGGAATAGATTCCAGTGGCTGGAGAGCTTTCTGAAGGGGTCTATTGTGTTGAACCAAAGACATACCAATCATTCAGGGAATTCCAAGGGTTTCAAGAATCTTTACGCCAGGAACTTGAGACCAAATCATACATATATCACTCTATAGTGGTATTACAGTCTTTTTTTTTTTTTTTTTTTTTTTTTTTTGGTTTCTCCACGTACCCCCTTGAACTCCTTGGTTTCTGTTTTGTTCCAGTGTCTGAATCTCCAGCTTCTCAATGATTGTCAGTGCCAGCCACTCTCCACCAAAATCCTTCCAAAGAAGTCCTTTGATTAAGGTAGCTAGACCTGGTTTTTTTTTTTTTTTTTTTTTTTTTTTTTTTTTTTTTACTGCTTGCCATTAGGACCCTGCTGACATACACGTGAAGAAAGCCAGGGAGAGCACCACCCAAATGGGACCTACAGTGCTGTCTGCATTTGTCATTATGTGGAGCTTGTCTGCAATCTTTCACATGGGTGTAAAGTTCCAATTTACTTCTCTAATAAACCCTTTGACAATGGACCTGCTCCCAATTTAGCTGTACATTATTATAGCTAAATATTGCTTGCTACAAAAAGACCTTGTTTGACCTCATAAGAATACAACATTAAAATCAACTGGAGGAAAGCAAAATGTGCTCTAAAGTCAGGAGAGAAATTCACTGTGTTTGTGTTTCAGGGCTGGTTTTGTCCGCATTGTTCTCTATAAGACAGGAATACCTCATGTACATTTGACTACCATTTAATGTTATCAGACAAATATTGTCCTAAAAGGACACATTCTGTGCAAAACATTTCTCTGCTTCTTGGGTATGCTTAGTGGTTGCTGAACTGAGGTCATAATAGGTCACTTGATTAATGAGCTGTTTTATTGGGATGCAAATAATGCATGATGTTATAAGACCCATATGTTGTACATCACAGGGGCATAAAACGTACCTTGCCATAGAATGAAATAAAATTTAAAGCATCTCTTTTGAAAAACATATTGTCATGCTGAACAAAAATAGCATGTGGTTATTTCTGCTATTTAAGTGGATCAATGACTTCAACATAAAACCAGATACACTCAATTTAATAGAAGAGAAAGTGGGAAAGAGCCTTGAACTCATTTGGCACAGGGGGAAATTTCCTAAACAGAACTCCAATAGCTCACACTCTAAGATCAAGAATGGACAAATGGGACCTCACAAAACTGGCAAGCTTCTGCAAGGCAAAGGACATAGTCAATATGACAAATCAGCAACCTACAGATGGGGAAAAATGTTCATTAACTCCACATCCAATAGAGGGCTAATATCCAAAATAAATAAAGAACTCAAGAAGCTAAACACCAAAACAAACAAACAAACAACAATAAAAAAAATGGAGTATAGAACTAAACCAAGAGTTCACAACAGAGGAATCTCGAATGACTGAGAAGCACCTAAAGAAATATCCAAAGTCCTTAGTGATCAGATAAATGCAAATCAAAAGGACCCTGAAATTCCACCTTAGACCAATCAGAATGCCTAAGATCAAAACCTCAGGTGACAACACATGTTGGACAGCATGTGGAGAATGAGGAACACTCCTCCATTGCTGGTGGGATTGCAAACGGCTACAACTACTTTGGAAATCAATCTGGAGGTTCTTCAGAAAATTGGAAATAGATCTACCTGAAGACCCAGCAATACCACTCTTGGGAGCATATACCCAAAAGATGGCCCACCATGCCACAGGGGCACATGTTCCACTATGTTCATAGAGGCCTTATTTGTGATAGCCAGAAGCTGGAAACAACCCAGATGTCCATTGGTAGAAGAATGGATACAGAAAATGTGGTTGGTTTGCACAATGGAATACTATTCAGCTATTAAGAATGAGGACATCCTAAGTTTTGTAGGCAAATGGATGGAACTGGAAAATATCATCCTGAGTGAGGTAACTCAGACCCAAAATGACATGCATGGTTGCATCTAATTTAACTAGTGAGATGGACCCAGGGGGATCACTGTCTTCAATCTGTCTCTGACTGCTGCCTGCCTCAGTGGTCTCTCCCATTCTTGTTATCTCATTTTAAAACATAACAAGAAATTCCGTGTCTTCAAGTAATATTTCCTGGCTCGAAATGATGTTTATTATGTTTTGTTTCAGAACGTGGGCTCCTCATCGGACCTTTTTTTAAAAAAAATATATATATATATATATATATATATACATATATGCAAACATATATCAGTGTTTTGTACATGTGAAGAACTCAATAAATAGGGTTGGGAAGATGGCTCAGTGGATAAGAATGTCTGCTGCACAAGTGAGAGGATCTGAAATTGAATCCTTAGCACTCAGGTAAAAATAGGTGTGTCTGTGTGTGTAGATATAACCTGTAAACCTGTGCAAGCTGATGGAGGTTTACTGATTGCCAGCCTAGCTTTGGGTTCAGGGAGAGACCTTGTCTCAAGAAAACGAAGTATAGAATTATACAGGAAAACATCCAGTGTCCTACTTTGGCCTCTACACATGTGCATGGAAACAGCTGCACACAATACATACATATACTTGTGCACAACCATACAAAACAAGAGAAAAATAACAACAGAAGAACTCAGTATGTATGTATTCAAAGTTAAATTTAAAAAGAGGAGTGAAAGAGGTCCACTTTGTGATAGGCATGAAATCATCTAAACAACTTGACAGAAAAATGCTGGACACAGAAGAAACAGCATTTTTGTTTTGCATTATTTTTGTATTTTTAATATTAAAGGCATATTTATTGGGAAGCTGTTCACTGGTCCCAAAGACTGGAGTTGGGCAAGTTGCCATGGCGATGGGGGGTGAGAAAAAGATAAAGGACTTGCTTGCAGAGAGAGAAGGGGAAAGAGAGACAGAGATTTGGAGAGACAGAGAGAGACAGAGACAGAGAAACAGAAACAGAGAGAGAGACAGACACAGAGAGAGACAGAGACAGAGAGAGAGCCTATTTTTGTATTCTTTCTACTACTTATAACAGTAATGATGATGATATAATAGTTACCACAAGATAAATTTAATCAACATTCATACTAAGCAATTTGCATTGAGTATTTTATTCAGTAACTTTACTTAATATATTTTCACAGTAAAGTTTCATGAACTTGGCTCAAGAATTAATTGTACCAATTATTTATGGGAGATAGCCTACATGGCTGGAAGAAAACCTGTCCTTTGAAGCTGTAGTCTATTAAACAAAAAACCCAGTTCTAGATGTGGGATACCTCTTTAAGACTTGTTGATCAGAAAGGCCATAGAGAACTGCAAAACAAAACATGTTCATGTAATTTTTCCCACCAGAACTAGATTGTAAAACCCTATTACTGAAGGTAMATAGGACCTCATAAAATTACAAAGTTTCTGTAAGGCAAAAGACACTGTCAAAAGAACAAATCGACAACCTACAAATTGGGAAAAGATCCTCACCAACCCCACATCTGACAGAGGGCTAATATCCAATGTATACAAAGAACTCAAGAA
>BDUI01000952.1:59839-93236 GCA_002335545.1 Apodemus speciosus
TCTGTACATTACTAACAATGACTTAAAATTGCATTATATTAAAAATGCTAACTCCCAGATACTAGTAAATTTAACATAACCTTTATGCCTAAATATACTCCATGGCAACTGACAGCCTTTAGTGCAATGTATCGTATGACTTTGTTATTGCAATAGTCTTTTTAAATGTAATACTTCTATCAGCACATTAATCTTTTTAATGGAGAATAAACTTCTCAGAGACAAGGGCTCCTTCGTGAGGGTGCTTTGACAATAAGAATGATATACTCCTGAAAGGATATACAAACAGCAAACCTATGTATAAGTTCAAATGTGTCTGCCTACGTTTACCTTAAAATATTGTGATTGTGTGCTGACAGGGTTGGAATTGCTAAACATGAAACAGAATCTGAACGACCTGAGATATGTAAAATAAAATTTTATTTCCCAATGAACCGTATAATTTATCGCTCTCAAATGATACTCATGAATAAGAATGGTAGCATCAAATGAGGCTGCATCCTATGTGCCCTACTACTACTCAGTCTCTTACCTGTCTTAAGATGTCACAGGTGATTAAACACTACTGTAGACGCAAACACACGTCAGACCCAGTCAGTTCCGCTTTGTCAAGCATGTACAAACCATCGCAGTGACGGAGTGCAGAGAAACCGGTACCCAGTCCTGTGCTCTTCCTACCACCCACTTAGAGAATCATCCWTAAAGCATTATTTACTCATAAAGATAAAACCATAAATTACTACAAATAACACATTATGGAGTTCTCAGAGGAAAATGTTCCTGGTGCAGCTGCAGTTTGTTTTCCATAGAAATAAAGCCACATGGAGAAAATGAAAGTCTTGGTGGTGCGGAGGATCTGGACTAGAAAGTTAACTTGTGAGTGGGTTACTTCTGCCTGTTGATGATTGACATCCGGTTACTTCCGCCTGTCGATTGACATCCGGTCCGAGGGGGCATGCTGCTGCTCTGGAAGGCTGCCCAGGGCAGAGAGTGGGCAAGAGCTTATCTTCTGTTACAACGGCCTCTGCTCTGCTCTGCTCTGCTCTGCTCTCTTCACTGCAAGCCCTGTCACCTGTATCTGATACTGAAGATCCATAAACTTCACTTATTAAATGTGAATAATAACTTTATACACTTCGCCATTTGTAAGGAGAGACTGAAACAGTCTACTTTAACAGCTTTTGTCATAGAAAGCCGTGATACAGAAAGGCAAGTAATTTTGTTTCCATTGTTAATAATTTCACATTAGCGGCTCAGACCCCTCTCCTTACACGAACAATGCAAACTCATGTTTCCATAGCTAAGCTCAGAGGCGGTTACAGACCTTCTAAAGATGCTCATCTTCTTCTTTCCTAGAGGGGACACATACCATCTGCTCCCTTATATCACAATGGGATGGCGAGTGTGTGTTTATTTCTGTCTTACACAGATGGCGGGTTTTACCCTCACTCTTACCACACAGCACACGGCTCATTTCTCTTTCAGACACTGATCCAAAGGATGGACGGAAGATGCGCATTGCTCATTTCCGTGTTTCAGACACTGATCCAAAAAGTGGATAGAAGTAGTGACACAATGAACAGGAGTAATGGAAGGTACTGTGTCTAACTGAACAACGAAAAATAATGGATGGTCTTTTAAGAAATGTGAGTTCTGGCATAATTTTCATGATTACTGAAGTTGATTCATAAAATATACATTTTACTTAACCATCTTTTAACCATCATTTTATAGCCTACGGTACCTCAATTCAGAACTAAAAGTCAAGTACTTTGTACATAAAGCTTCCTACAGATGCAAAAATAATGTCTTTCTGTGTGCCCCAGTGAAGCCCTCTGGTCCACTTTCTGCCCCTGAATGGACTGTGGCATTCAATAACCTGGTGCCCCATTGTCCTACTAAAATCATATATCACTTTAAAAAAAAAAACAAATTTTCAAAAACCACAACTCATACTTTTAGAGTTGATATCTTAAGAACATTCAGGTAGACATTTCAACTTGTGTATTTAAAGACTAATTAAAAMATAATACATTCACACTATTAAAAGAATTGGAAATAAATTTTWAAATAATCCTAAGTAATTGTCAGTAAAATTGATGTTCCCAGATTTTCCTCTGCTTCATTTCCTGTCCCGACTTCCTTCAGCAATGGAAGTGACCTGGAAGTCTAAGTCACATTAACTCCTTCCTCCTCTAAGCTTCTTGTTGTCTGAGTGTGTTGTCACAGCAACGCAAAAGCAAAGTAGAGCACCATCCAGTGCAGAGGTCAAAATAGGGCCAGCAGCGTTTCAGAAATTACCAAAGGCCTCTGTTCATGTTTCTGCTTGCCGAATCCCACTCTGGCTTGTTCTTACACAGCCCAGGACCGCCTGCCCAGGACATGGTGCAGCCCACCATAGATCAGGCCTTCCTACTGAAACTAATGGAATCCTCCATGAAATATCCAGTCAACCTGACAAAAACAATTACTCAACTGAGAAAAAGTGGTTCTAAGGACTGAAAAGATGATTTGGTGAGTATGATAACAGGCTGCTCCTCCAGAGGGCCCAGGATCGGTTCCCAGCACCGATGGTTGTGGCAGCTCACAACCATCTCTAATTCAAATTCCAGAGAATCCTCTCATTTTGCTTCCATGAGCACTAGACAATCAAGTGGTACACAGACATGCATGCTAGGCTGACAACTGGTATACAGACATATATGTAGGATGACTGGTATACAGACATACATGCAGTCAAAAAAGACATGCACATAAAGTCAAAGATGTAAACTCCTTAGCAGCCTAAAATTCTAGGTTGCAACTAGGATGCAAGGTAACAACTAATGCTAACTAGTTCACATGGTTATCACATTGTTGAGAATTAATGCTAACTAGTACACATGGTTATCATGGTGTTGTTGATGCTAACTAGTACACATGGTTATCATGGTGTTGATGCTAACTAGTACACGTAGTTATGGTGTTGATGATGCTAATGGTGTTGATGATGCTAACTAGTATATATGGTTATCATGGTGTTGACAATGCTAACTAGTACACATGGTTATCATGGTGTTGACACTAACTAGTACACATGGTTATCATGGTGTTGATGCTAACTAGTACACATGGTTATCATGTTGTTGGTACTAACTAGTACACATGGTTATCATGGTGTTGACACTAACTAGTACACATGGTTATCATGGTGTTGATGATGCTAACTACTATACATGGTTATCATGTTGTTGACACTAACTAGTACACATGGTTATCAGGGTGTTGATGATGCTAACTACTACACACGGTTATCATGCTCTCTAGTCACTAGTATAAAAGAAAGTATGCAATATATGAATTTGCTATCACGTTCCTGTGGCGGGATTTCGACTTGAGATTCTAAAACAGGACTTCATAATTCTGATATTATTTTAAAATTAACCCTTCCTGTTACTACTTGGGAAGAATTTCTGAACATAAGGGTTCAGATTTCTGAACTGTATTCCTGGGGCCTCATTATAGAACAATAGTTTCAAACCACAGAAGATAACTGCTGTACATAGCAAAACTAACAATACGGGATTTAAGAGTGCTTGAAAAGTAGGTTTGCACAGTGCGATCTACATAATAAATTACCAAGTCCTTTAAAAGTCTGAGACTGCTGTGGGAAAAATAAAGAGGCCACCAAGGTCATGCATCCTGTGACTGTTCAGGGCGTAGCAGACATTGTTTGGTGTTCAACCAACAAAAGACTGTTTCATGCAAATGTTTACATGCAAGCATTATTTGGGGAGATGGGGACAATGGAGCCTCTTATCTCAGTGATATTTCGGGTGGCAGGAGATGAAGACATTTGCATACGTGGATGAAGAGCAGGGGCAGCAGTGACCTGCAACGGAGTGACAACCAGACCATTGCTAAGACTGACTAATGCANAAATAATCCTAAGTAATTGTCAGTAAAATTGATGTTCCCAGATTTTCCTCTGCTTCATTTCCTGTCCCGACTTCCTTCAGCAATGGAAGTGACCTGGAAGTCTAAGTCACATTAACTCCTTCCTCCTCTAAGCTTCTTGTTGTCTGAGTGTGTTGTCACAGCAACGCAAAAGCAAAGTAGAGCACCATCCAGTGCAGAGGTCAAAATAGGGCCAGCAGCGTTTCAGAAATTACCAAAGGCCTCTGTTCATGTTTCTGCTTGCCGAATCCCACTCTGGCTTGTTCTTACACAGCCCAGGACCGCCTGCCCAGGACATGGTGCAGCCCACCATAGATCAGGCCTTCCTACTGAAACTAATGGAATCCTCCATGAAATATCCAGTCAACCTGACAAAAACAATTACTCAACTGAGAAAAAGTGGTTCTAAGGACTGAAAAGATGATTTGGTGAGTATGATAACAGGCTGCTCCTCCAGAGGGCCCAGGATCGGTTCCCAGCACCGATGGTTGTGGCAGCTCACAACCATCTCTAATTCAAATTCCAGAGAATCCTCTCATTTTGCTTCCATGAGCACTAGACAATCAAGTGGTACACAGACATGCATGCTAGGCTGACAACTGGTATACAGACATATATGTAGGATGACTGGTATACAGACATACATGCAGTCAAAAAAGACATGCACATAAAGTCAAAGATGTAAACTCCTTAGCAGCCTAAAATTCTAGGTTGCAACTAGGATGCAAGGTAACAACTAATGCTAACTAGTTCACATGGTTATCACATTGTTGAGAATTAATGCTAACTAGTACACATGGTTATCATGGTGTTGTTGATGCTAACTAGTACACATGGTTATCATGGTGTTGATGCTAACTAGTACACGTAGTTATGGTGTTGATGATGCTAATGGTGTTGATGATGCTAACTAGTATATATGGTTATCATGGTGTTGACAATGCTAACTAGTACACATGGTTATCATGGTGTTGACACTAACTAGTACACATGGTTATCATGGTGTTGATGCTAACTAGTACACATGGTTATCATGTTGTTGGTACTAACTAGTACACATGGTTATCATGGTGTTGACACTAACTAGTACACATGGTTATCATGGTGTTGATGATGCTAACTACTATACATGGTTATCATGTTGTTGACACTAACTAGTACACATGGTTATCAGGGTGTTGATGATGCTAACTACTACACACGGTTATCATGCTCTCTAGTCACTAGTATAAAAGAAAGTATGCAATATATGAATTTGCTATCACGTTCCTGTGGCGGGATTTCGACTTGAGATTCTAAAACAGGACTTCATAATTCTGATATTATTTTAAAATTAACCCTTCCTGTTACTACTTGGGAAGAATTTCTGAACATAAGGGTTCAGATTTCTGAACTGTATTCCTGGGGCCTCATTATAGAACAATAGTTTCAAACCACAGAAGATAACTGCTGTACATAGCAAAACTAACAATACGGGATTTAAGAGTGCTTGAAAAGTAGGTTTGCACAGTGCGATCTACATAATAAATTACCAAGTCCTTTAAAAGTCTGAGACTGCTGTGGGAAAAATAAAGAGGCCACCAAGGTCATGCATCCTGTGACTGTTCAGGGCGTAGCAGACATTGTTTGGTGTTCAACCAACAAAAGACTGTTTCATGCAAATGTTTACATGCAAGCATTATTTGGGGAGATGGGGACAATGGAGCCTCTTATCTCAGTGATATTTCGGGTGGCAGGAGATGAAGACATTTGCATACGTGGATGAAGAGCAGGGGCAGCAGTGACCTGCAACGGAGTGACAACCAGACCATTGCTAAGACTGACTAATGCASGGACTGCGACTGCAGTTSCRGTAACGGGAACGTCAGTGTTTAACATCACATTCTCATAGCTATAACAGTAACGCCACTCTTTGGGATTTCAGTAAACATGAAACACAATTAACAAAGAGCCGGCATCAGAAATCTTGAGAGTGAAGTTTTAACCTGAAGCCGCACGTGAGCTTAGTTGCAACGATTACCACAGTCTATTTCTTCTGTAATGAGGCTGTCCCCAAAGGATGCCACAGAGAACAGGAATCAGGGTGGGAATGAGCACATGGCAGAAACAGCCTGTGAGCTGTAAAGGCTCTTATGAATAGGAGAAGGTTACTGAATAGTCATCGTGAATGACAAGTTTGGTTATTCTTACATATTCATAGTTCATGAACAAAGAGATGATTAAACAGGTAATGGAAACCTAGAATTTTACTGTGTTACATTTTCACAGCCAACAATAAAAGAACTAATAAATAAAGGCTGCCTTGTCTACTACAAAAGGTAAATTAAAATATATTACTCTGAGAAACACAAAGACACAAAAAAGCATCAATGTCACTCTTTCATATCAATATATATTTAACTATAATTGTCTAAAGTGCATAATAAATGTGAGGAAATGGTCCTGGTGGGAAACATATTGATTAATAAACAAATTCTGAAAAATACCAATGAATCTCATTATGTTGACCTTGAGTGGGAAGTCACTGGGAAATATTATCACGGCATTAATGCATTAGCAGGAAGACAATGTCCCTCGCATTTTATCACGCGCCACTGAACTGTAACAAATGCTGACAGTTAAAGAGCAAACCACGAAACATTATGACACCATCTCAGTGACAGCTAAGGAACAGAACTGACTACAAACATTGCTTCAGATTTATTAGGGCAAGCATGGCTAGAAAATACAAAAATAAACTGATTTAAGGCATTTGGGTAAACATCTATAATACTGGCATCCTACAAACAAGTATGCAGGATACAATATTTTAGTCATTCACCGCTGCTAATTTATATTTAGGTCTTTATGTTTAATCCTATCGTAGAAACATCTATTATGAAGCAGTGTTCAATAACCTTGCTTCATTACCAAGCAATTCATGACAAAGGTCTTTGGGAGAAGCAATAATATTTGCATAATAATTACAAGCACAGAACTCAAGCTTGAAATGCTATAACCATATTCCAAGAGTTTTCTTTCTTATAAATTAAATTTTCCCCAAAAGCACTTCCAAATCTAATGTTGGGCTTATGAAATTTATTACTTAAACATTCACTTTCAGTGGAATATAACATTCCTTTCTACCTTTAAAATGAAAAGCAGATAAGAATACTTCTTAATTATTTTTGATTGAATAAACTGAGCAGGAAGGCAGACATTTCCAGTGTAGCAACAAATTAAGTGTGCCATTCCCATTAACATCCAAGTGGCAGCTGTGCCTGTCATTCTAAGTGCCTTGCAGAAAATGTACATTTCTGGAGTCAAATATGCAGTCAGATTTGTGTGACTGCCATTGAACTTTTGCCTCTTGGTAAACGCTTGTGTGAAAATACTTATGATAAACACAATATTGGACATTTACAAAAGTGACGACTTAAGCCATTGTTAATACATTTCCATGTATTCCAGAACAAGCAATGTTAGTGGATGAATTTAGTACTTTTACTGCACTGGAAGATGAGGAACTCAAAGAAAAATATTTTTTAGTTCCTTCTGCCCATCACATTTTCTCTGTTCATAATATATGCAATTTCCTTGCTATTRAAGTAAAAATAATATGTCATTCAAAATTTCATTTACAAAAGACAAGTACTCATTAAAACAACAAAGATATTAGCCAAAGTCAGAGTAAGATTAAAGGTTAATTACCTTGACAAACAACATCCACTGAGGTTCTGTCTGSAGATAGCTACATACACATACTGAAAGGTAGTGTCTCCTTACTAATTGTCTGCCACAAAACATATCTGATATATTATGATGAAGATAAATGAACATAATCAATATAAAGGTATACAAATAAGACATAATGTATGTGAAGCTCCAATGCCTTCCTGCTATTAGCTGTCAAGTTTAAATATTCCTAAAGAAGCAAATCCAATTGGTTCCTAGCATATTACATTTTGTTTGTTACTAAAGCAAGGCAAATCACTACCACTGAGTTGAGAGGAATATCAACAACACAGCTCACTTCCCAAGGACCAAGGTGACTGATCACCATGAGCTCAACTGTACAAACACTGGCCATAGAGAGACTACACAGCAGCTGCAGAGATGGAAGCTCAGGGCTAAGAGCTCTTCCTGCTCTTACAGAGGTGTCAGGCTCAGTTCCTCCACATGCCCTTGGAGACTAACAACTAACAACTGCCTGCAACTCCAGTCCCATGCCCTCTCCTGTCCTCCACAGACCTGGTGCATACTTACAGAGGCTCACATACATAAAATAATACATGGAAGGGTGGGTGGATGTATGTATGTATGGGTGGATGGATGGATAGATGAATGGATACATAGATAGATAGGTAGATAGATGATAGATAGATAGATAGGTAGGTAGATAGATAGATAGATAGATAGATAGATAGATAGATAGATAGATGATAGATTTGTCCATAAAAGAAAACATAATGGAACTAACCTTGCTATGTGTTGTGGGTGGGAAAATTTCAGAGTTCTTGAATACATAAGAACAACTATTTTGGAAGAGTGTGACATTTCCCCATAGAGTCAAACAAAGGACTTCAACAACACGGGAAATAATGAAAAGAATTGCCACAGGGGACTACAAGAACTTGAAATGTACTTCACAGCAAAGGAAGCAATTGCCAGAATGAACAGAAAGATTACAGAATGAGAGCACATTTCTGCACTAGCTACTCATCAGATGTGAGATGTAATTAATATCGACTATACATAACCAGAGAAACCTAAAAAAAAATCATACCATCCAGCCAATAGATGGGCTAATGAACAGAACACACAGTTCTCAAATAAAGGCATACAAATAATCAATGAATACTTGAGTAAGTGTTTTGCGCCCTAGCCAACACGGAAATGCT
Source organism: Apodemus speciosus (assembly GCA_002335545.1). Taxonomy (NCBI): domain Eukaryota; kingdom Metazoa; phylum Chordata; class Mammalia; order Rodentia; family Muridae; genus Apodemus; species Apodemus speciosus. The sequence continues at coordinate 68,656 of BDUI01000952.1, forward strand.
AACAAAAACTGCTTTGGGATTCTATCTCAACACACACACACACACACACACACACACACACACACACACACACACATGGAATTGGGATTGTCTGAAGTAAGGAAAGGAGGCAGAGGGACTGGGAGGGAGAGCAGTGTACTGGGAGGGAGGGTGGTGGACAGGGAGGGCAGGGAGAGAGGGAGGTGGGGGGAGGGATGCAGAAATAATACAATGACAAACAAAGGTGAAAACCCAACAACCAGATCTAGTACTTCATAAACTGCAATTTTGAAAACATGTAAGAAAAAAACGGAAGTTTCAAATGAAATTCATACCATGGTTATTAGTCTGCTGTATACTGTGACCTCCTCAGCTTTCTGATATTGAAAGACCATTGCTGCTAGATCAGTGATGACTGTTTGCTCTGACAAAATGAGGTGGGTCAGTATCTAGTGATGTGTTTATAAAAAGATAAAGAGAAATAGAATATGTTCTAAAGGGGTGTGGTGAGGTATGGGGGAAAGGGACGGCTCAGTGGGCCCATGCTGAGGCATTTCTTCCCTGTGAGGGACCAGCCACAGGATGGTATAGTATAGATAGAGTTTATTCAGGGCATGGGGAGGGGAGTTAGGAGGGTAGTAGAGGCAGAGAAAGGCAGAGAGAGTGAGAGAGTAGACCCATTGCAGCAGTGTAGGAGAATACAAAAAGGGATGGGGGAAGGGGTGAATAGGGGGATGGGGGGGAGGAGAGGTAAAAAGACATATGGGATATTGGGGGGCGGGGAAACCAGGAAAAAGGGAAATGAAATGTAAATAAAGAATATATCCAATAAAAAAAGAAAAAGAAAAGCAGAGGCCGACCAAGACCACATGGAGAGAGGGGGGAGGGGAGGAGAGCCCAAGAGGTGGCAAGAGAGACCAATAAGAGGTAAGAGAGGGAAGAGGGGGCAAGCAGTCCCCTTTAGAGTAGGCCAGGCCTACCTGGCTGTTGCCAGGTAACTGTAGAGAGGGGCATACCTGGCTGTTGCCAGGTAACTGTGGGGTAGAACTTAGACAGAATGTTTACATACACAAGAGCAACAGTACCTCTTACTATTCAGTGTTTTCTAGATGATCAACCACAGGAAAGATTGAAACTGACTTCAAGAAACTGTCGCTAGCCAATCCAGACTGAAGAATCAGAGAATAATACCTGAAATGATAGGCAGAGGCTTCTGAGATTGCATTCTCCATTCTCCAGAGTGTAAGGCCACTATGTTTTTAGACAATTTAACCAGTATAACAGATGATGTGTGGAAACCAGCGGTCAGCCACAGATGTCTTCCTCTGTCGGGACCTACCATATTCCTGTTGGACTGTCTCTCACTGAACCTGGAGCTCCCTGTCTTGAATTGACTGAGCATGGAGATCTCACAATGCCCAGCTTTCTATGTGGCTTCTGGAAACCCGACCTCAGGGCCCCATGCTCACCAAGCAAGCACATTATGAACCCAGGCATCTTCCCTGTCGCCTCACGCTCTTCCAATGACACTAACCTTGTCAAGCTTTGGAAAGTTTACATGATTCCTCCAAATTCCTTCCTTTTGCTTGATCCAGCTCTGGATTCCCAAGATCACTTTTAAAAACTTGAATATGAATTTAGAGGTTGTTTTTTCCTGCTTCTGTGATAAAGTGTCTTCACAATTTTACTAGGGATTTGCACTGACTCTGTAGATACCTTAGGGTAGCACAGATAGTCTGTACTAATTCTGATCCACAGACATGGGGGTTAACAGATCCGTTTCGTAACTAATGCGGCAAGTGTTGGTAAGGATGTTGAAAAAAGAAAACTGCTGTACACACTTGAAAATTACTATAGTTGTTATAGAAAAGGGCAAAGAGGAATCTCAAAGAATTAAAAATATAAGCACCATATGACCCAGCGATGCTGCTTCTGGATATAAATACAAAGAGAAGGAAATCGTGGAACAGAGAGGCATCTGTGCTCCTTGCCCTCTGCAGGACAATTAAAAGCAGCCAACACACTGAGTCAAAGTATCCATAGATGGAAGAAAAGGTAATGAAAATTTCACACACACACACACACACACACACACACACACACACACACACACGTGTGCATGTGAGTACACACTCACGCAAGCTACTCAGTATCATAAAAAGGAAATTCTGTCATGTATGGCAGCATCGATGGACCTGAATGTCAGTACTCTATGTGAAGTCACAGGAACGTAGAGAATGGTCTGCATGCTAGGCAAGAAGTCACAGAAGCAGGGGAAAGAATCGTGGCAACCAAGAGTGGGTCCATAAGACTGCTGTCAGCCAGGGCTGTGGTGAGAACGGTGGACAGCTGGTCAGAGTATAGATTTGTCACTCAGATAGTAAAGAAGAGCCCAACAGAACTATTGTACACCACAGTAGTAATAATAGCGTATTTTGAAAATTGCTCAGAATATTTTAAATGATGCCCTAACTGAGAAAGAGGAGCCTGTCTATAACACATTGGTCAGTTGAGATGAGCCACAACACAGTGTCTGACTCTGCAGAGGACACTGCTCTGCAGGGGACATATGTACCGTGTTTATTTGTAAATTAAAAAAAAAAAAAAACATATCATGTTGGCCCATAGGTATACCTTAACTTTTAAGTAAAATTGATTTTCTTTGTTAGGACATACAATAAACTCTGGTGAACTTGGAGCTTAGAGTCACTTGATTTCGTAAGCTCTTTGAGATAAAATGGAATTATATGTTCTTAAAACAAACTCCGCTTAATGAAATTTATACATTGGCACCCATTCAAAGATTTATAATATTCTAAAAAGGCTAAAGCGCTAATGTTTCTTAATGGGTCTGAAACTGCTTTAGAAAGTGAAGTCATGCTATTTAATTCAGAAGCCAAATAAACTTTAAAAATACTGTTTTCTCATATTCCCAGTAATCAGCCATTTTGAGTTTCAGTTTCTGTATACCAACTCACATTTAAAATGTCTTTAATTCCCTCCTATAAAGGGAATTATTTGTTTTACAAGGCTAACAAATATCATCATAAGCCACACAGAATTTCTCTGAAACAATGTAGTTATTGTATCATCTTGTTTTCCTGAAAATATGTTGTCCACTGCTTTTAAAAGTCTTTTTCTCTGGGATGGTCTTCATCACAAAGACTCTTCTAGGTCCAGGAAATGCTCTTCTCTGCACAGATCTCAGGCTTGACCCCTTCTTTGTTTGGCCCACCAAATATCTGGAGATAAGCTCTATGTCGTGAGCTGGCAGGAGCCTCTGCAACTGTGTGGTTTGACTCTGACTAGTCCTGAACTTCTGAACAGCATGTCTCCTCAGGTGGAATGTCTTCTCAGTGTTTGCTCTTGCAATAGAAGCTTTCCAGGGTGAAGACCTTTACAACAGGTAACAGCCCATCTTGGCGACAGTACCGCCACATACCACATGTGGCTTTTATTAGATTTCAGAGCCGATGCTACAACTGAGGGTGAGCTGACACTTAAGGTACCGGTCAGCTCTACATCTAAGGGGGGGGGTCATTAGAACCTCGCTATCCAATAGGAGAGAGTCAGAAGATCTGTGATTTATGCATATGTACAAGGGAAGTGCTATAAATGAGAGGTCTGGAAATATGGTGCCAGTCGGGCCAGTAGCTGTTGCTGAAAACAGACTGGTACATGAGAAAATGAGCTCAGAGATGCGCTGCCCTTCCCGAGTGGAAGGAATGCAAGAGAAAACACATGGTAATTTGTGAGTCCACGCAACTTTTGATTTAGTCAGTAAATTAAGTTGCCCTTCCAAACCATTTAGCTAAATGTCTCAGGGTAAGATATCAAATGATGAATTCAAGATATCCTTAATTGGAGAGTGAGCCAAATCTACCTATCTAGGAGAAAAGACAGATATGCAGATCAATATTGGGATACTGGCACTCCCTTGAAAGAATCATGAGTCAGGGACACCTGACTGATGGCATTCAGAAGCAAACAGAAAAGCAGCTACGTTCTGAAGAAGTTCTTACTTCAAAATTGGCTCTCCTACTGTTTGAAAACTGGCTGCTACTGAGATTTTAAAATAGCAAAACGCTAATACAGACTATAATTTGGTGAGTGCTGCAAACATGTGCCAAGTGAAAGATACAAGCCAAAAATGCCCACATGGTGCAGGGCTCGAACAAATGCAATGCCTAGAGAGGTTTCTGTAGAGACCTAGAACTTGGGTGGGCACCAGCATGGCCACGAGCAGGGTGGCTGAGGAACTGGGCTTCCTTTGCAGGAAACGTCCTACACCATGTTGACAGGTGTGGAGTTGTAGACCTTCCTGAACATCCCAGTAACTGCACTCTTAAAACAGGTGCAGGGTAAAGTGCAGGAATTCTGTTTCGAGGGGCAGTTCCAAAGACAGTAATCGGAGAATAACTTTATAGGCAGAAGATCTAGGGGAAAGCTTCTCCTTGTCACAGAAGAGAACACTGTCTCCATAGTTCTGCTTGGTCAGGACTTTCTGACAAAATACTGGCAATTTCAGACAATTATTGAATAGCAAGTAAATATTTGAAGTTAAAGGAAGAAATATTCAAGACAACTTAGACATTTCAGTCATTTTTTGTTCCAAAGTGTTGATAACAAACAAGTTTCTACTCTCCTCAAACACTCTGTGCTTACATCCCAATGCAAGAACGCTCGCTGCTCTCAAGACCCAGAGAGGAGGAGAGGCACTGCGACAGCCTTGCTTTATCATCTACAAGTCTCCGTACAGCCCTGCTGTGGTTTGATCAGCTGTATCTCACTGTCGCCTCCTGAGGGGAGCTGGGTCCAGAGATGTGACAGAAATCTGTAAACTGTCTCAGAACAACACAGAGCTCAAATTCTTGATAATGCAAGATGTGTATCTGTCTGTCCGTCCATGTATCTGTATTATTTTTTAAGTTAACCACTACACTGGCATCTGGAACACTTCACAATTTCGGACGCCCCGCACACGCGCCTCTGAAAACATCCACGTATGATGTGGAAATGAAAACTTCCCTGAAGTTCAGAGCCAGGGACCAGGAAGAAGAGACTAGCTCCCAGAGAAGCTCACTACCTACTTAGAGAAACACCCGGGCTGCTGTGCCCTTCCCACTTGCGCCCCCTTCAGGCTGGGAGGTAGGTATGTTTCGAAGTCGAGCAGAAGGCGAGCAGTCTAAGCTAAGGCAGACTGCAATGGACTATCTCACAGACGCAGCTGTTCCCACGCTCCACTCCCACGGAACAGCATAGTCCCTTCGTAAATTACGGACTGGCTTGACAAACGATGTATTTAGAACAAAAGCAATGAAAAGCAGAAGAAGAATCACATTATATCTCCACCAAAGGAGGCACTGTTACACAGATAGAGGTTAAAGGATGAGAAGCAAACGTGTAAAGCACAAATCGTTTCAAGATGAAGATAAAAATAGGGCGAGGCTGAAAACACAAGCCTGTTGTTCGTCGTGAAGAACAAAAACACAATTCATGGACTCAGAGGGGCCTGGAATCTGCTTAGGCTGTGTGTCCTTGTGAAGCTGGCCCCTCCTCCATCCGAAAAGATGGCAGGAAATGACTGCCATCATTTAACAATCAGATTCTTGACAATTCGGACTTATTCTTAAGGCCGGCGGAGTCAGACTTTCAATGTAACTAATGGGACTTTGTACTTATTCATTTCGGGCAGAGAGCATTGCAGGGGGTGAGTGTCAGGCTCGAGATGCCAGAATAAACATCTACTTTAAGTCTCACAGGGCCGCAGCCCAAGCTGTGTCAGATGTAATTCAATTTCCAACAGAACAGGGCAAATGGCAGCAGTGGAGATGGCCTGTTCCCAGGGTGTCTGCCTGATAAGACAGTTAAAGATCTCGAGCTCCGGACCTTTCGTCTAAAAGATCAACAGCTTCAGATGTTACCATTAACTAATGTGACATTGGTTTTTTTATTCTAAAAGATTCTTGGTATACATATACATACATATATATATATATATATATATATATACACACACACACACACACATTATATATATATATATATATATATATATTACATACACAAAGAGAGAGAATTTTAATTCTAAACATTCACAGTTAAAATACAAACCAGTGACTATTGCTAAGTCTTCGTTTAGCAATACACCCAAATTCATAGCCTGAAGTTTGGCTACAGAGTCAAGGCCCTAACATAAATAATAACGGAAGGCAGGAAATGCTGTGTGCCTTTCTGAAAGCATCTGAGAGTGATTCCTGCATGATGACAAACTAAGGCCAGCTTGTGAGGCCTGGCACTCTGACGCAATTACTGTCCGAGGATCAGATAATGAAATATAGTCAATCCAATATGTTTTCTCATTAAACAAATGAGAATCCAATGGCAAAGCAACAATATAATTACGAAGCACTGTGAATAAACAGGATGCTGCCCACACTGATCCTGCAAGTCCTTGGGAAACGTGCTCAAGACTTTCTGACCAACATTACCACTCAAGTGTAATTGATTTTTAAATAGTTGTTTAAATAGGCATTATTTAAAATGTCTCCAATTTTAAATGAGTAGTGACAATTTACACAATCACTTGGTATTATTGGCATAAATTAGTTAATGGATTTTTATATTATAAATGCATTAGTCTTCACATGCATTTTAATGTTATAATATATATTTTAATTTTATTGTAAATTAATCATGTTTCCCAATACCATCACAACTCATAGAGATGCATTTTCCCCCGTAATTATTATTTTGTTAGTACTTCCCTAAAACACTAGTGATTGATTTACAACAGCTGGAATAATAGCCATAACTTCCTAAGCATGCAAATAGCCTACATAGAATATGCTTCAGATGTAGGCAATCACTTCTCTTAGTTCTAACACTATCTACTGTGTTAGAAAGGCCCGTAAGAAGATGGGTGGACGAGAGTCCAGACTTCTCTCCCTCCGCTCTGCACACTTGATAATCATCTACCTACACAGAGATCAATTCCCTCTCAGAAAAGCTAGAGTCCAACTGACAGAAGTGTACCCTGGGCAAATAAAAGACAGTCCCCATCCAAGCAGACAGTAAGATGGAGCTCGCATACAAGCAGCACAGCTGGAAAGGATGCCCCCAGCACCAACAATGCCCAGCATTTCCTCTCATGAGTGAATGTTTCCTGTGACAAATGTAAGATTCCAAGCTTCATGTCCATCCTTGACGGGCCTGGGTGTTAAGACACCTTGCTTTGAAGGAAAAGGGGCCTCTAGAGAGCAAATAAGTAACTTTCAAGGGACATTCTTCCAGGGTTGTTCCCAAAGAGGGTGTGTCACGTCGCMGGATTGAGCCTGAAGGCTTTTCACAAAGAACTTCTCTCCATCTTTACTGAGCAGGTTAGGATTAAAACTAACATTCAGCTTCTCTGTGAGAACAAAAGGAAATGGGACAGGTTTGAACTATGCAAGCTTTCCCAGATGCATCTAAGAATGCACTTCACTCTTACTTTGAGAGGCCATGAAGCACAGCGGTCTCCTGGAAGCCACTGAAGGAACAGCTCTGGACAACCACAAAGATCTGAGAGGCACCAGACATGTTGGCCAGGTTTGAAGGGGGGGAATATATATATATTTCTGCATGTGTAGGACAAGAGAACCAATATGAAGGAACACAGTAAAATGTGCTCCAAATCAAAGACTGAGTGAGCCTCTATAGCAGTGGTCCTCAACGTTCCCAATGCAGTGGCCACACAACCATAAGCCATAAATCCTGTGAAAGGGTCACTAGTCTTCCTCCAAAGGGGTCACCACTCACAGGCTGAGAATTACCACTCAAGAAACTGAGTTTAATTAAACGGAGTCATGTTATTTACTTCAGAGAAAACCTCAAAGTTATTCAGGGACGATGAGGTAACATATACAAGGCAGACTTTGAAAATAGAGGGGAAATATAAAAATGGAGCAGATATCAGGCAGAGATTGCAGATGCAGAATAAAAACCACGCACGACATGGATTTGAGAGATCGAGGGAAGAAGAGGGTGGAACAGGTCTGAGGTAAGGAACCAAAATAGTCTAGCAGGATGAGTAAAAGACAAGATGACTGAAGACCGAGATGAATGAAGGCAGGTTCAAGAATGTAGAGGACATGTTAAAGGACACTGCACAGTGGACATTACTGCAGTGAGAATGTAGAGGACATGTTAAAGGACACTGCACAGTGGACACTACTGCAGGAAGGATGTAGGGGACAGTGACGAAGGACACTGGACAGTGGACACTACTGCAGTGATGTAGGGGACAGTGACAAAGGACACTGCACAGTGGACACCACTGCAGAAACAAGAAGAGAATGGGACAAAGGGAAGAGAAACCTTACTCAAAGAAACAGGAGAAGAAAACTATCCAATCCTGGAGAAGAAAACAGAAGACCATGTCTAGCAAGTCTGAGGCTTTTAAAAGAACACAGATCTAGAGAGTCGCCCGTGCAGCTGCCATGAAACAGTCTGCTAGAGGTTAAGATCCTGCAGCTCAAGAGCCACAAAAAAAAAAAAAATGTGGTTTATAAGAAAGGATCCACAGTATTTGTTGGGGATTTTTTTTCAGGCTAAAATATGCAGAGCAAAAGGAAATAGGGCCTTATATTCATGGTGCAAAAAATAAATAAATAAATAAATAAATAAATAAATAAATAAATAAATAAATAAACAGAAAAGGGGGAGAAAGGCTAACAGTGAGTAATACAGCAAAGAAGTCAGACTTTCAAACTAGGAAAAATAAATATTTTCACAAACAGATGCTGAAGCCACCACTAGAGCTGCTTTAGGAAAATTGCTACAATTGTAACTAAACAACAAAGCCACATCAGCAACAGGAAGTACTTAGGAACAACAGGAAGTGCATAGAAACAACAGGAAGAGGATCCCAAGGCTGAAAGATAAACATAGAGACTGAATCAAGAAAGAACAGGGAGTCTCAACAGAGTAGCAGCAAAAACATGGAAATGAATGTAAAAACCGCTAACCAAAGAAACCCTAAGATGGAACAGTGCCACCACTGGATTGTGCCAACCACTCAAAGAATTAATACCAGCTTTTCAAACACTATTCCAAATTATAGAAATGGAAAGAATATTCTCAAACTTATTTTAGGACGCCAGCTTCACCCTGACATTAAAACCAGACAAAGATGCTGCAAGAAACAAAAGTTCATGGAAATGTTGCTGATGGACACAGGGCAAAAATTCTCTTTTCAACTATGCAACACCACAAAAACACTTTATACCGTCTGTTACATGAAAATGAGTAAATGTGACAGACACATCACAAAACCGAATAGGAGGTTGAAAAATCCAGTGATTTTTTTCAAACAATTCAAGAAAAAACATTTAACACAGTTTAGCATAATCTTGATTTTAAAAAAATGTAAACCTCTCTCCACACACAAAATGTCAAAACAGAATAAATAATGTTTTAGAAAAGTCCAAAGCTACTTTCATACATCAGTGGAGAAACAGCGAAACCTGCTCTCTCACACTGGCAGTTAAGCTTTCCCATATCCTGCAAATACTGGCAGGGACAATCAGAAAAGCAAAAAAAAAAACAGAAGGTATTCAAACTGATAAGAAAGAAGTAGCCTTTCCTCATTTGTGCAGACTGAATTAAAGTATCATAATGACTTCATAAAAAACAAACAGAATACAGAACTTAAAGCAAATGCAGGGTGTGGGCAGACTACAAGGTCAGCATAGAAAACTCAGTTGTGATTCTTTACATTTTAAAACGTGTATCAGAAGCACAGACTGCAGAGGTGGCTAGTAGTTAAAAGCACTGGCTGCTTTTACAGAGGACCAGGATCAAATTCCAGCACCCGAAAGGCAGCTCGAAACTGTCTGTAACTCCAGTTCCAGAAAATGAAACTCCCTCTTCTGGTCTCTGCAGGCACCAGCACACGTATAGTCCGCAGACACACATGCATGCAAAACTATGCACATACATGAGCAAATAAACAGGTAGGTAGATGACAGACAGACAGACAGACAGACAGACAGACAGACAGACAGATGAAAAAGAAAGTAGTATCATTTGTGGAAACACCAAGAGAATAAAACTCTCAGGAATATATTTAGCAAGGCACTGAAGAACCCGTACGAAGAAAGCTGTGAATGGCTGATGGAAGAAAATGGGAAGATGGAAGTGAATCAAAGATATCTGGGGTGCTGCTCAGAGCAACCTGCAGATTCAACATCGTCCACACTAATAGTTGAATGACACTCTGAAGAGACACACATACAAAAAAATCAGATTATTTAAAGGAAACCACAAGAAACCCTAAAATAGCCTTAAATTTCGAGTTAGAGTGCGAAATTATCCTAACTAACAGTAGAGTACTGGCATTGAAAAGAACTGTAAAGACAACAGAACAGAGAGCCTACAGAAACAAGGCAGCTAAAAGTTCAAATAAACAAATTATTTAAACCGTGTTGAGCAAAAGGCACTTCTCATGTCAGGGTGAGACTGGGTTGCAATGTTACTTCAGTCATAAAAATCATGTCCCACCCACGGTGCTCACATTGAATGCAACCATTTTCTGCTTTCCACTGTTGAAATTAGATGGGAAAGGGTTAAATGCCAAATAGTAAGATGCAAAGACCAAAACTCCTAAAGAAAATACAGGAGGTATTAGTTCTGGCTGTGGTGATTATTTGTTTGGATATCACACACCAAAAACAAAACAAAAAACCTTATACAACAAAAACAAAAACAAAAAAACAATCAAATGGGCCTTTATGAAACCCTTTAAAATTCTGCTCACTAAAGGAAAGTTGAAAGTAAGCTATGGATGAGAAAAAAATATTTGCAAGCCACCTCTCCATAAGGAACTAAGGCACAGAATATGAGACTCATAAAATTCATTATTAACATAATCAGTTGAAGAAGGGGTCATTATGCATAAGTGTCTCTCTGTCTCCTATTAGTCCTCCATTGGCACTGGCTCCTTGCATGGGGTGAGACATCATGAGCCTCTCTCCTATCCAATCAGAGATTCTGACTTGATATCATGAAAGTCTTGTGATGTATTCCCAGTCATTGTTGATTCATGTGTGTAACTGCACAGTCATGTCTGGCAACAGTAGATGGCCCAACTTCCACACTCATAAAGAAAAGACTACGTGAACTCAGTGGATATTAACTTAAAGAGACATGAAGTTGGGAGGGGGAAATCGGTGGATCAAATACATTATATATGTGTGTGTGAATATTAAAGAAAATGCTTAATTTTTAAAAATGGGTAAAGATAAAAATGCATCATTTTCAGGACAAATAAATGGAACAGATTATGATGTTAAGTAAAACAACCCAGACTCAGAAAGGAAGTATCATATGTTTTCTCCCATGTGTGGAATTTAGATTTTAAAACAAATGATTAGGAAGGGGAACTATGGTGAGAAAGGAGGCTATCAAGGGTAGAAAGAAGGGAGAGAGGAGAGGGTCACAGAGAGGATAAATATGATCAAAGTATAGCAGAGGCAGGTGTGTGTTCACAGAGCATGTATGTGTGCACAGTGCATGTATGTGTGCACAGAGCATGTATGTGTATATAGAGCACATATGTATGCACAGAGCACATATGTGTACACAGGGGCATGTATATGTGCACAGAGCACATATGTGTACACAGGGGCATGTATGTGTGCACAGAGGCATGTATGTATACAGAGACATGTATGTGTGCTCAGAACATGTATGTGTGCACAGAGCATTATGTGTGCACAGTGCATGTATGTGTGCAGAGCATGTATATATGCACAGAGGCATGTATGTGTGCATATGTGTATGCATTTATATACTGTATACATATGCATGCAAATGTCATTATAAAAACCCAACTATACAATTTAAAATTTAAAATATGGGCTGGGAGACAACCCATTCATTAAAGGAATTTGTGTGCAAGAATAATTCCCTGAAATGCGCAAAAGCCAGCCCCGACGGCACAGGCTCCCACATTTGAGGAGGCAGAGACAGACAGATTCTAAGGCTCAATGGTCACTCAGTCTGACTAGCCTACTTAGCAAGCTCTAAGCCAATGAGAGAGATTGCTTCAAAATCCAAGATAGACAGCTGCTGAGAAAAGACAATTGAAGTTGACCTCTGACTTCCGTATTTATGTGCACACATGTTCATGTAAACCCACATGCTCCCCTACACGCTTACATACCTACACACACACACACTCACTTGCTCACATACACACACACAAGCACATACATACACCACAGAATGTAAGAACAATATTACAGAGCCTAAATATACATTTATTTAAAGATGAAACGCTGTAACGAAGAAAGAGACATAGACAGTGTCTTCAACCTTGTTAGTCATCAGGAAAATGAATGTGAACAAAAACCTCCACACACGGGCACCTCCCACCTCTTAGGATGTCCAGAGTAAAAAGGCAAGACGTTAAAAACTCCTGACAAGGGTGTGGACAAAAAGGAGCCCCATACCATGATGCTGCGTGATACATCTATTAAATGAAACAGCCTATGGACAGATCAGGAAATACACGTAGCTAAACACACACCTCGCCTGAGATCCACACACCCATGTTCATTATGGCATCAGAAGAAACAAGAGCCAAAGTCAGCCTGAGCATTTACATTCATATAAAAAAAAAAAAAAAAAAAAAAAAAAAAAATAAGGATATTTGCAAGACGCAGTGAGAGATGGGTGTGTTAGAGTAGAGAAAGGGCCGGATGCAAACACTTAGAAAACTCTAACAGGAACGGCAAACAGCTATGCTATCAACAATGATAAAAAACCAAACGCATTATAAAATATGTTGGAAAACACTCCAGATGTCAACGGCTCTAAGCTTGAGACACTCCGACGGTAATCAGTGCAACAGTCTGCAGAGCTTGCTTCTCAGCTGGAGCCTAGTTAGGGCGGAATCCTGACGATAGTGCCTGCTTCATTGCAGATGAGCACCTGTCCTTAGAGCCTTGCAGGTGAGCGCCTGTCCTTAGAGCCGTGCAGATGAGCGCCCGGCCTTAGTGACGCGCAGATGAACGCCCAGCCTTAGCGCTGTGCAGATGAGCGCCCGTCCTTAGCGCTGTGCAGATGAGCGCCTGTCCTTAGCGGCGTGCAGATGAGCACCCGGCCTTAGAGCCCTGCAGATGAGCGCCCGTCCTTAGAGCGGTGCAGATGAGCGCCCGTCCTTAGAGCCGTGCAGATGAGTGCCCGTCCTTAGAGCCGTGCAGATGAGCGCCCGTCCTTAGAGCGGTGCAGATGAGCGCCCGTCCTTAGAGCCGTGCAGATGAGCGCCCGTCCTTAGAGCCGTGCAGATGAGCGCCCAGCCTTAGTGCCATGTGTTCGCCACGGGCTTGATTGCTCACATCTCAGTTCTAGCTTAGTAAACAAAATGAGTTAAAGAGGACGGCCCATAAACAACCTATACTTTGTAAAGCTGAACATTAAGTAGAAAAAGATGAATATGTGTAATGTGGTCCACTTAAATCACTTCCCGAGTCTTAATGTTTTAAAATGTATTTTATGAGTCCCTGGGAAAGGCCATCCAAAAACTTCATTGAAACAATGAATTTTACAGTTTCGGGGAAACACAGCCATGCCTATTCCCCTTCCATCTTAAGAGATCTCTGATTTTACCAACGGATTCCAAGGTCATTGTCATTAAAATGCTATACATTGTTTTTTAAAAAATATTATGTAAACAAATTCTTGCACATAATACACATTCCAAAGTGGCTAAATCATATTTATTGACAATTATTCATTTCTTCTGAGCATTCACAAAGAAAAAAGGCACAAACGTCTTGTCCCAGTGCCCCACCGCAGCACTGGGCTTTGGAGAACAGGGCTAAGAAACTTCAAGTCGCTGGCAGACTGACACTGGTCGGAAAATTTCTATGGGAGTTTGAATGCAAACATCGAATTAGGAACGGTCTCCAAGTCATAAGATTTACTGTGACTGAGGTGGAGTGAGATGGTTTCGACAGAGAATGCTACAACACTCACAGCCGAATACTTTTTCCACTCTGAGCACTTTCCCCAGATAGAAAGGCAAAGGTCCAAGCTTCAGCCACATGTAGATGTTGGCTCTGGAGTCTTAATTACGTGAAGAATAATTGTGCAGGCCATTTCCGGAACGGCTTCCTTTAAAACTCTTTCTGATCTGGCTGCGCGCGCGCGTCTTCATTGCCCGTGACCAGGCTGGCTAGCAACCCTCACCGAGCTTCTTTCCCAATCATCTTCCGAATTTTGAGACCTCGCGCGGACTTTATTATTCAGTATGGTGAATGCGATGGATACTTTCCCATGTGCCAGTGCTTTCCAGTCGCGTTGCCTGCACCCATACAGGCATTCAAGAACATCCTAATCAATTTCGCTATCCAGCACAATGCCTACTTTATAGCGCAAATGATACTATTTGGTGATGCTTACTCTACCTGACGCCGCCTAGTGGTGGAAGTCAGCAGTTTGGGCAAAGCCTCAGCAGTGAGGATGCCTGGGCCTTTGCTTCTGACCCCTGGCAAGCACAAGTCAGCATTCATCTAGCTTGGAGAGCTACSTGTGCATGCTGTGCTTCTTTCTCTCTGAAAGCCCAGGAACACATGGCCGACCGTCCGGCCACTGGAATGAACTTTCTCCCTCTGAATGTTCTTTAACATTAGACGGTAGAGAAAATACCTAGTGTTCTTACTTGCTGTTTTAATCCTCTCTGCACACTCTCTCTCGTCCAGTGCTCAGAGTTTCAGATCGCCATTGTCCACCTGGTGGTGAGAGGTAGAAACCCCACAGTGTGTTCTGGCAAACAGTGTTCTTCATCCATTACAGCCGAACTATCATTGAGGATTACATAATCGTCTATTTAAAAAATCCCAGACTYACATTTTTCTTTTTTATTAGGTATTTTCTTTATTTACATTTCAAATGTTATCCCTTTTCCTGGTTTCCCTTCCAAAACCCCCTATCCCATCCCCCTTCTCCCTGATCACCAACCCACCCACCCCTGCTTCCCTGTCCTGGCATTCCCCTATAGTAGGGCATCCAGCATTCTCAGGACCAAGGGCCTCTCCTCCCTTTGATGTACATCCTCTGCTACATATGCAGCTGGAGCCATGGGTCCCTCCATGTGTATTCTTTGGTTGGTAGTTTAGTCCCTGGGAGCTCTGGTGGCACTGGTTGGTTCATATTGTAGTTCCTCCTATGGGGCTGCAAGCTCCTTCAGCTCCTTGGGTCCTTTCTCTAGCTCCCCCATTGGGGACCCTGTGCTCAGTCTAATGGTTGGCTGAGAGCATCCACTTCTGTATTTGTCAGGCACTGGCAGAGCCTCTCAGGAGACAGCTGTATCAGGCTCCGGTCAGCAAGTGCTTGTTGGCATCCACAATAGTGTCTGGATTTGGTGACTGTATTTGGGATGGATCCCCAGGTGGGGCAGTCTCTGGATGGTCTTTCCTTCAGTCTCTGCTCCACAGTTTGTCCCTTTATCTCCTCTCATGTGTATTTTATTCCTCCTTCTAAGAAGGACCAAAGTACCCATACTTTGGTCGTCCTTCTTCTTGAGCTTCATTTGGTCTGTGAATTGTATCTTGGGTATTCTGAGCTTCTGCAGTCTTATTTATAATAGGCAGAAGCTGGAAAGAACTCAGATAGCCCTCAACAGAGGAGTGGATACAGAAAACGTGGTCCATTTACACAATGGAATACTACTCAGCTATTAAAAACAATGAAATCATGAAATTCTTAGGCAAATGGATGGAACTAGACAATCATCCTGAACGAGGTAACGCAGTCACAAAGGAACACCAAACTCACATTTTCTCCATTTCCAATACTAATCACCTAGTCTCAACTATGGCCCCGTCCTACATAAACTGACAGCCACGCCAGCTCCCACAATGGTCGACTTGGACTGGTCTTCACTCAGCACTCCACAGCTAGTTGCATCTTACTTCCATTCAAAAGGAAGCGTTCATTTTATTGATTAATGTGCTCTCTCAGACAACTTCGTGCTTGTCTCTGAATTAACTCCAATACCTCTCCTTCCTCGATCTGCTCTCTTCCACCTCCCTGCCCAGCCAATGTGCCTCTCCCCATTCCAACACCTCCTCTTCCCAGATTCATGAGTATTGGTTTTATCTTGTGAGCCGGGGTGATCTGAGTGACCGCTGGGTTGGTGCATCACCAGGCTATGTTCCCCTATAGATGAATCTATCAGCGGCAAAGAGGTGAGTGGTCAGAGGTGGTGCCACCCATGCTTGCCTAGAACAGGCCCGATTCCTGGACAGACCCAGTGGAGACTACAGCTGCTGTAATACACTGCTGTCTTCGGTGTCTGTGGCAGGTCCAGGATGCAGCTTTTGCAGCCATTTCCCATCTTTTCTCTCTCACATTCATTCTGTTTTCTCTTCCAGAGTATTCACTGAACATTAGCGAACAACATAAAGTTTATGGCTGAGTACTAAACTATCAACCATGTGTTCTCGGGACCTTCTGCAGCCATGAGGCCTGAAAACTTCCAGTGGCTGAAAGGAAAGACCTCCTTGAACAAGGCTGAGAAGAGCACTTGACCGCCCACAAATACAAACATAAATATTTAGAAGTCAGAGTGATTCTTTGTCAGTTTATCTAAACAGAATATTTAGTTGCCCCACCCACCCAGGGCCTATGATCTTCCCCCACAGGCAGTGTGTTTGTTCAAATCGGGCTTACAACACCAGGCACAGATTTCTTCCTCTGAGGTGGGACACAAATCCTATCTAAGAGTAGGTGGTCACGTCTTTAACCACAGTGCCACTACTACACAAGTGGACACAAACTGTCTGGCAAGGTGGTACCAATGACTTGCATAACATCATCCAGGACCGTGAAAGCTAGCCAATCAGGAGGAGACTCTGGACAACTAGGGGGAGGTGCCAATGCATGTCTAGCTTGGTTTCTCCATTTGGTGCAGCCAAGATGTGTGGTATGTTCGCTAAAATCTTGGAATTCACATGGAATCACAAAAGACCCTGGATAGGTGGTGGTGGTTGGTGAGTCACTACCATAGCCAATTTAAAGTTATACAAGATAGATGTGATAATAAAAAGAGCATAGTACAAACAAAAGAACCAAAACAATAAAACCAAAAATAAAAAAACAAAGCAAACCAAAAACCAGACATGTAGATCAATGAGATTAACTAGAAGCCCCAGACCTAGGTTCCTGCAGCTACAGCCATCTGATTTTCACAGAGTTTCCAAAAAACACATCTTGAACAAATGCTGTTAGGAAAATTGGGTGCCATGTGTTAGGAAAAATGAAACTAGACCTTTATCCCTGGCTCTGTACAAAAATCAATGTCAAACAGATCAAAACCTCTATATTAAACCCCAAACGCTGAAATCGCTGGAGGAGAAAATCAGGTAAGCACTGCAGCATGTAGTAATAAGGACCTTATGAACAGGACCTTGATCACTCAGGAAATAAGTGTTAAATGGGACCGCAGGGAAAAGAAAAAGCTGTTGTACAGCAAGAGAAAACTAAGTAAAGAAGCGGCCTACAGAATGGGACAGAATCCTCTGCCAGCTACTCGTCCAACAGATGATTAATATCCAGAACACACTAAAACCAAATTGTAATAAAACAAACAACCACTCAAATTATGGGCTATAGGTCTGCACACAGGAGTCTCATGAGGAGAACCACAGATGGCTAACAAATGCATCACAAATTACCAAGGAAATGTGAATTAATGTGGTTTTCCTTTTTCAATGATTCTATCACAATATATATGTATGCCATAAAATTCAACACAGTGCAAAATTCAACCAATTCGCTACTTTATTCAGAATTGTAACGTTGTAAATACACAACTAAATTTGTAGAAAATTTCAATTACACTCAAATATCAACTCCTTGCCCATTTGTGGTCATTACTTCTTCTAATGTCTATAGTATTATGATTACCATGACTACGACTGAGGGCATGCGTGTGATAGACAGCCGGGTGGGCGTACAGACCGCAGCATGGATGTGGAGGCCAGCTCTCTCCTTCCAGCTGTACCTGGGCTCTAGAGACTCCGGGTACCAGACTCATGCAGAAATGGACCTGCAGAACCTGCAGGACCATCTCTCTGGACTTCTTCTATGGAAATCTTGTTCATCTATTTGTGTGTGTGTGTCAGGGCGTCAGCCTTTGCCATAAGTACCTTTACCTGACACTGGATAAAAGCACAAGCTATTCAAGGATGAGAAGTTTAACCTGGATTCCGAGTTTGTGTTTTAAACCCTGGATGCAGCCATGTGCATATGTAACTGTCATGGCTGTTGGCTCACGGGGGCAGGAGGATCACTGAAGCTGACACAGATGCCATCCTAAAAAAAAAAGACAGCATATGTACTTGCCTCTGTGTTGAATTAGATACAGTATTTCATCTATGGCTTCATTCACTTACCACATTCTGTTTCTTTCTGAACCAAAAAATTAAAACGTAAATCTACCTCATCTTCTCTGAGCCATCATGAGTAATCCTGCTAAACACATCACTATACATTATACACAAATTACACATAACTCCCCTGGCGCACACACCTCCATGTGGAAAACTGAAAGGTCATAGGGTAACACTTTAGCATTCTCAGAATCTGACGAACGCTTATTGAAATGGTTGAGCCATTTGAATCCCACCTACAGTGTGCAGGGCTCCAATCTGTCAATCTCCTTACCAATATCTGTTATAACCTTTCTTGTTTAGTCAGCCTTCCTAGCAGATACAAGGTTGTATCTCATTGTATGCTTATACAGTTTATTATGGCAAAACACACAAGCATTTCCCAATTTGATCATATAATTTAATGGCAATTATATTCACAATACTGAACTAAGTATAAACGTGACTCCCAACACTTTTATCACCTAGAGAGAAATTCTATACACACTTCTCAGAGGTTTCTGTCCCTAAGCCTACTTGCAACTCTAAATGTCATGTTTCAATTGATTCGAGTTTCATTCGTTTCACTTAGTGATTGTCGACTATAAATGTACTTTGAAAGTAATGTTGACTTGGACTCTTGGATAATGTCTATAACACTGAGTAATCTGGTGGAATTATGTAAATCTTTATGCATTCTAGACACTGATCCATTGTCAGATGTAGACTTACACATATTCTCTCACATTCTATGTCTTGTATGGTCGGTGAGCTAGAAGGGAGGGCAAACCATCCAAGAACCCTAAATAAAGTAGGTTCAGGRAAAAATCGAAGACTTCACTCACAAGATACTGACCCTGCGGGGGTCCAGGTTACAGACTTCCCAAACTCCAAGTCTGTGTAAACCACATCTCTACCGCTTGTAAGCTACACAGTTCATGAAAGTGTATTAGAACAAGATGAATAGGTCAGGACAACGTTCAAGATCTGAGGAAGAATCAAAAAGTGAACTGAGAAAGAAATGAATCATACCAAACACAGGGGCTAATCTCCTAGGCAGAAAGAACTGTGGGAAATAAAAACAGCTAAAAAGGATTAACAACCCAGCAGAGAAGGGAAAGGATAAATAGCTTGCAGAAAGAGAGAAAAAAATAAAAGGTTCATGAACACTGGAAAATGTTCATTATCTTGCGCTATTCACAATGTGCAATTTAAAAGAAACTCCATTTCTTCTTTAACAAATTATAGATATGCAGTTTTCCCATATGCTCTTCATGCAACTGGTGGGAAATTATATACAAGCAACCCTACAGATAGAAACGTGTTAATAAGCATAAGGGATGTGGCCTGACTGTGGCGAGCAGCCTCGCTCGGGCCTACACCTGAAAGTCCTACAGGACCAAGGGCAGACACCAAAAGGATGAGGCTTCAACAGACAAAACAAAAACAGGAAGGGTACGAGATTAAGTAAACTCGGATACATGTAAAATCGGGATACTGTCCTGTGAGACAGCACGTCTACAGAACTAGGAATGAACACACTCTGCAGTGCAGAGACCCACCGTACAGCACGAGAAACACGAGTGGTGTGTGGCGGAGAGGGCACGCTGCACAGACTCACCTCCAACAAGAGAGTGTGTATGCAATCTGTAATCCCTGACATCGCGATGTGCCTGGCCATCACCACTGTTCCAGTGTTTAATCTCTAGTCTTTGTCTGCCCTTGTCCCGCCATGTACCATGTGATAATTCGGGTGTGATGAATTATGAAACCACAATATTTATGTAAGAAAGAGTGGGTGTGGGATCACATTTCTGCATGTACCGGAACACGCATGAAGGAAATCTGGAAGCATGGGTGAGAGATGAGTGTGGTCTGCAGGGTCTTGGGAGGAGGGCTCAAGGGGGTGTTGAGCCCGTGCGAACATTTCCAGTCCATACTTCATTTTAATTTGAATGATGCGAATATATGGTTTTCAAAGCCAGATTTAATTAAAGTACGATGTGATAGACACATATCAATTGTGTCCCAGGTCTTACAACAAACTTTCTGCAATCTTCTCTCAGTGGCCACCTGACACATTAACCTGGACAAGTGATGAATTGAGTCCAGGCACCGAAAACTTGGGGAGGTCTTCCCAATCGTAACCTAAACTCCGGCGAGCACACATAAAGTAGCATCAGTGCTTCAGAGAGGAGTGTATGTGCTTTGTGACTAATAGGCCCTGAGCATGGCGGGAGCAGACCATCTTAAATCCTCGGTCATACAGAAAGCTGGGGCATGCTTAAACGAGCACATTCTACCTCCAGTGGGTACACCTCAGGACTTAGCATCCCTGACTTCAGTTTATGAACTTCACGCTCAAAATTAATTTCCAATACTGAAAAAAATGAGGCCAATTAGAACATAATCTGTTCCCTGTGAACTCCAATATTGGTAAAAGACTCGTAGTCACCTTTTCCTGGAGCTGAAATAGCACGCATCTCGGAGATTTAACAGCCTGCATGAGTGTGTGGGCTACTTACTATGGGTGACAATAACCCCTGCCAGACGGCTTTCTATGGAGCCACATGCATAAAAAGTTATTCACTGTTATCGTTAACTGCCAGCTTTCAGAACAAAGTCACCTTCATTTGAAATCCACAAACATTTATCTTAAGGAAAATAAAAGGCAATTCTATGCACAATAATGAGGCATATTAAATACTGTAACAACTAGATAAGGGGATGGCACCGACTTATCAAGGGGAAGACTATAAAGGTTTTATGGAGGTTAGACAAAAAGGGTCCACAGACAGTGGAGTTGTTATTCACTACGTATTAATCCCCTTGCCAGAATTATCTGGGAAATTTAAATGATTTGAAAACTAGAGAACTGTCATTAAACTATTTCTTCCTTATCCATTAATGAGCAGGTTATTTTCTAATGGTGAGGCCTAAAAATTAAATATTTTATTAAAATAAGTAAAATATGCTTCTGCATTCAATTAAGAGCTCACACTAATATACAACTTCAGTCAGGATATGATTAAAGTTTTGGATTAAAAATAGGAAATATCAACAGAAATGGTGAGAGTGAAATTAATCCCAATAATTCTCAGTGTGTGAGTAGGTTGCAACAATGCCTGGTATCACTAATGGCTTTATCAGATAAATACATTTAATTAATATAAAACATTCTTGACAGAATAGTTTCCACAATGTCAAATAGAAGATAAATCTTGCAAGGCAAGCTTTAATTTTTAACTAATCTACAGGAAAAATACATATGCTTTCATCTGGGAAAAGTTACTCCTGCATACTTTAAAGATTAATTGATACACAACCCTTCTAAAGAAAAAAGCACAATGTGGTCTAAAAAGTATACGGATGCTATTATGTAGTAATACAGAATGCTCACGCACTAGATAACGAGTGCCACACATCCTTACATTAAAACAGGTCCTAAGCTAGCCTGTCACCTTCACACTGTGAAGTCTTAGGCTTTACAATACAACAGCACTGCTCTGGGTCTTAGGGGATTCAGAGACTGTACTAATTTTAGTGTGACCAATGGGACAGATAAACACAGTTTCTGATTCCTCCCTGCAGAACAGGTTTTCAGTCCCTAGGAAATGGAATATAATTCATGATTAACTGTGATATTACATAGTTACTAATGTGCTAGTGTCCAGAATTTTGGGGCAGTTCCTTATTTTGGTGCTAGTGCCCTAGACAGACGTACTGCAGCCAAACAACTCTAAATACTTGGCAGAGTAGTGCTCTACCCAAACAGTAGTTATTTATGTAAGTATGTTTATGTAAGAACTGGAGTGTTCTAAGTACTTAGGCACCTTCATTTGTCTCAGCTGATTGGAAAGTAACTTAAAGTAATCCGTGGAGGTTACAGTTTAGCTTCCTCTGTGCTCTGTTCAGAATCCATGAATATTCACAACACTAGCAACAACATCACTAAGCAATGCTACTGTCCTAAAATAATAGAGAGTTTAATTACATTTTGCATTTCAAAGCACTTTCTACATGCAAAACAATTTTATGCAACTTATATGAGTATTCTAAAATAAAGGAATAGCCAAGGGTGATTTGTAAACTGCTAATTATCTAAAGGGAGCAAAACTGATTTGCTGCTTGCTTTGTATTAGTGCCTCAGCCAGCCAAACAGGATTCAGAAAGGAAAAAAAAAATGTATAGTCCACATTCCTGAGGCAGTGTTTCACACGGATGATGTGACAGGCACCCGCCTTCGGGGAATAGCAGATATCCCAGGCTGCGATTAAAATCGGGCCTTATAGAGTTCTAAAGGTCAGAGAGTTTCAACTGTGGACTGCACTGTACTCCACTTAAGGGAGAAATTAAAGACAAGATGCTATCATTTTAACTAAGGAAATTAAAAAAAAACAGAACTGCATGTTTGTGGACATTAATGGTACTTAAAAAGAACGGGCATTTCCAAGTGAAAAACATTTGCACTAATAGAAAATGTTGATAGAGAACAGTAATTAGTTATGAAGAGAGTCAAAGAAGGTTTCAGGATTTCAGGTTCACATAATTTGCAAATCTTGACCACTGTAAACTTAATTTTGATAGTCTGGTCATTTGAGCTATTAGTAACTGAAGAGTCAGTGCTACAAAGTCATTAAAACCAGTTAGGGCAACATAGTAAATTCTAAAGACCTACAGTGAATGCCACCGCCTGAGAGAGAGACACAGTAGACGCCATTGCCTGAGAGACAGACATTAGCACCATTCTTCAACAACAAAAAGATAAAAATTTATAAGTAAGTAATGACCATCCTGCGTATAACCTTTCTATGCCAACATATGAAGTGTGCAAACACACAATGATTGCAAGAAAGAGTTTAACAATATGTTCACTTAATGCTCTATAATTTTAGCTTGGCTATTGTATCCTGAATGTCTTACTGAAGTGTTGATTTTTCTGTATTACTGTTATAAACTTTAGGAAGGGTCATAAAGTTTTGAAGAGCTACTCCCAAAATAAGTTTGAGTTCACAACTACTTCTGAGAGTCTTGGGAATTCTTAAGAGAGGGTGCCTACAGACCCTAAACAKAAGCTGAACAAGGACAATATGAACACACTGAAGAGGACAGGGAAGGACCAGCAGGGGCTAAACCTACAGCAAGAACCACAGACACGGAAGGAGACCAGAGAGCAGAGGATAGCCTCCCCCAGGGAAGAGCAACTGGGTAACCATAGCAACTGTGAGCTGGACGCATACACAGGGAACATCATCATACAGACGGAGCAGAGAGCTTTTAGGTCTTCAGGACTATATATGGATGTAACCATGAAAAATCTGRATGTGAAAGAGCAAGGAGGGGTGTTTGGAAAGGTTTGAGGGAAGAAAGGGAATGGGGAAATGAGGCAATTATATTATAATCTCAAAAAATAAATTAACTAATACACACACACTACCCTTTACTGCAGCAATAAATAATAGAAATAATGTTAATAAAAGGACAAATGTTTAATCTCATCAACTCATGTAAATGTTATTTTAAGATGATAAGTAATTTTAAACTACAGCAATTCATAGATTTTTAAAGATTAAGAGATAAAATCTGTTAAGTAGAGCGTAATGTCACTCATGGGGTCATGCAAATGTGTGCCGGCATGGCCTGTGATGCACATAAGTTTAGAAGATGCAGAAAGAGATGTGTGCTGACGTGAATGTGCATAAGAAGGGTAAACAAATAGACCTAGAAATATAAAACCAGCTGCTTCACCGCAGAGAGGAGATGAAGGGGCTGGACAAGAACGCAATTTTGAATTCTGAGGCTAGAAGATATATTACCTGTTAAAATGTATAGGAAAACAAGAAAGAGGTGCAAAATGCTAAATTTATGTTAGCTCATCTGCTAGCCAAATAATGACTCTCAAAGTAATAATAAACGGTCCATCATTGGAAAGATGGTCCATTCTGAAGGCAAACTGCCTGTGTTTGCTTCTGATAAAAAGAAAAATTACTTCTAAACATTTTCTCCCATTACTGGAATACAATTTCATGATACAAATTTGCCAAAGAATGGGAAACTATGTCTACAAAAGGAGCTAGCTCTAGCGGGGAAGATAACTGCCATCCTTAGCTACTTGAAGTAAGAAGAAAATGTTCATCCAAATCACTCCGCTCTGGCTGTCCAGTAGACTCAAGCTTGGGTTGCTGC